>VUQH01005337.1:0-10150 GCA_015106775.1 Etroplus canarensis | reverse complement strand
GAATGGGGGGTATTCATTTATGCACAGATCTCTTAAGGTCCCGCCACAGCGTTTTAGTCTGGTTGAGGTCTGGACTTTGACCAGGCGATTGAAACACCTTTATTCTTTTCTTTCTGAGCCATTCTGTAGAAGATTAGTTTGTGTGCTTGGGATCATTGTTCTGTTGCATGAATCAGTTTTGGCCAAGCTTTAGCTGTCAGACAGATGGCCTTTCATTTGACTCTAAAAGACTTTGGTATACAGAGAAGTTTATGATTGACTCAGTGGTTACAAGGTGCCCAGGTCCCATGGTGCAAAACAAGCCCAAATCATGAGTCTGGATCATGAGTCCACCACTGTGCTTGACAGTTAGTATGAGGTCATTGTGCTGGTGTGCTGTGTCCAGTTTTTGCTAAACATGGGACTGTATTTTGGTCAAACATCTCCACTTTGAGCTTATCTGTCCAAAAGACATTGTTCTAGAAGACTTGTGGCTTGTTCATATACAATGTTACAAACCTCAGCCATGCTGCTATGTTCTTTTTACAAAGAAGAAGCTTTTCCCATCCAAACAAGCCATACTTGCTCAGTGTTTTTCTAAATGTGCTGTCATGAGCATTAACATTTAAAATGTAACATTACACCTGTAAAGACTGAGATGTAGCTCTTTGTTTTTTTCTCTGAGAATTGCACCGTCTGACCTTGGGATAAATTTTCTATGATGTCTACGCCTGGGAAGATTGTTTCATTGTGTTAACACACACCTGAATGCTCCAGATCAGCAAAACTACCAAAAACCTCTGCTTTTGTGCGGGTGGTCACACTGGCTGATGATCAATTAATCAAGTTCATTAGATTACCAGCACATTGCTGCTACTTGTCCTCTTAATTCCTATGAAAGTGGTAAGGCTTTACTATGTTTTCACAGGACTGCAGAGTCCTGTGAAAATTTCCTTTTTCACAACTCTGCTTCATAATTTCTGTATCTATCATGTCTCTAAAGTGTCCAGCTAACCACTACTTTATATTTTGCATTACATTTACATTAGCATTTACAATACAAAATCTATGAGGCCAAATGCATACAAGATCACCTCAGCAAGTGGTTTAGGTGATTGGAACCAACAGCGTTTTCACAATGCATTTTAGTCATTTACACTTGTATTTTGCACTGTCCAGTGTCACCTAAGATACATTTTAGAACCAAGTTTGAACAGGCTCAGTGTCATTCATCTACTCAAACTTTAAAATATCATCATCTCCATTTGAGGTTCACGTTATGATAATTCATCAGGTTGCATGCCTGTGTTACTCCCACAGTGTATTAATATTAAATGGAAGACTTTAAAGTACTCACCACTCACGCACTTAAATAAAATCACCAATACCACATTGTAAATCTACTCTGTTAGAAGAAAAGTTAGTGCATTGAAAATGTTATTGAAGTAGCAAAAATAGGTAAGCATTATTGTGAAAAGCAAGTATTAAAATTAAAATTACTCATTGCAGAAATATGTCCCCATAACTTTTTTCACACATGAAATCCAGACAACGTTGGGAGAATTATCTGGATTTACACGTTCGCACAAGTAGCACACAACAGGAGAGAGTCGGCTTCAGCCACATTCTCACTATTGGAAATACTAGTACTGTCCAGATGGAGCATGCAGGAGACACCAGCTTGCTGTCAATTCACCTGACTATTATCTGTGCCATTCTCATACGAATGCTATCAGACATCACATAGACTTTGTACTCAGGAGCTGGCATGTTAACATGGTTGTTTACTGTCTTATCCCATTTGTCTTTTTACATGAATCTATGTCAGGATGCATCTTTAAAAAAGTTTAGAGCTGCAGCACATGTGAAAACACCTTATTACTTTTATACTATTATATTTGTTTTCATAAAGCTACAGTTTATATTCATGCATTAATGTTAAAGCAGGATTTTACAGCCAATTGTACAGTCAGTTAAGGTGTAGCTCATGCTCCACTACTATACTATCACTAATTTCCACCTGCAACAAGAGTTTATTAATCAGTGAGTGTATGGATTGATCTGATTATTTTTCCATTAAATGATTGATTTTTCTGATTGGTAAGTAGCTCTAAAAATGGCTAAAAATATCTTCATGGCTGCTCTGAATATTTGTCAAAACAGTTGTCAAAGTTCTTTGTGTATTTTGTATGCAAAAGTTTTAAATTGTAAAGTAGACAGTAACTAAATGCTCTCAGGAAAATGTAAATTTACTGAAACATAAAAACATAAATAGAAATACAGTATGTTAGGCAAAAAAATTGTGCAGTTCTGAGCTTGAAAGTCAATATTTTATATGACCAGCATTATTCTTCAACACGGCCTGAACTCTCTTGGGCAAGTTTTTTGTAATTTTTTTTTAGTCTTCAGGAATAGTTCACCAGGCTCCTTGAAGGACATTCCAAAACTCTTTTTGCTGCCGTTTGTTCCATTCTCTGTCAAAATGGTCCCACACCACTTCAGATATGTTGAGGCTGAGGTACTGGTGAGGCCAATCGATGACTGATATACTTCCAATGTGTATTTTTCTATCCAGGTAGGCTTTTACATTGGCAGTGTGTTTGGGATAATTTGTATGCTTTCCACATGGTGTTATATGGTTGATCAAAATCTGACGGTACATTTCTGTGTTCAGAACTACATCGATTTTGACAAGATCCCCAACACCACTGGCTGAAATGCAGCCCCAAACCATTACAGAGCCTCTGCCATGTTTTACAGATGGCTGCAGACACTCCCTGTCATCCCTCTCTCCTGACCTCCTACATATATATTGACAGTGATAGGAACCCAGAATTTCAAGTTTGAATTCATCACTCAGTAAGACTCGTTGGTACCTATTTTCAGTCTAGTTCTTGTGTAGTTTGGCATACATCAGCCTTTTTTCTGTGTTTCCCTTCCTGGCTTGTCGACAGCCACGCTTCCATTGAGACAATTTCAAAGATCAACTCAAACGCAAGATGCATCTCTCAGGTCCTGTATCAGGTCTTGATTTTTTCTGTTTCTTTAGGACGTGACTGCCAGTTACTGTTCATCTGCTGTAGATAATTTTTAGACTAGTCAGTTCTTTTTTGTCCTTTACTTGTCCAATTCCCTGTTTTTTTTAAGGACACACAGCAAACCATGCCAAGATATGCCAAGATTGCACTTAATAGTTCTTTAGGAATCACTTCATTAGTGCAAAAATAATATTTTGCCAGCCAAACTATGTTATCTTTGGCATTTTTCACAGATTCAGCTAAAGAAATGGGAACAAATGGGCTTTTGCAATGGGCTACTAATAACAAAGTGTCTAAAGTTATCATTTAAAATTGGTTCTTTGTTAAGTTGTCTGTTCTGTGGTGACACAACCCTGTTCAGTCCCTTGTGTTACTTGCCTTTTTAAGGCTTGAATGATTCATAGGTCAGTGTTAAGTGGCTTAACAAACAAAAAACTTCATCTTTCTTCCTTTGCATCCTCTTCCCTCACACCAAACAAAACAAAACAAAACCATTCCTCTGAAATTGGTCACACAGAAGGACAGGACTGAAAATAAATTAAAAAGCAGCCAAAATCCAAAGAAAGCCTCCAGATTCCTTTAGAAAGCATAACTACTGCTGAAGACCACTTTTTAAAAATTACAAGAAAATCTGGCTCCTTGGAAGCTTAATATAAAGAAATGAGGGGTGGCTTAGGACTTGAGAGAGTACTGTGCATACTCACCAGATCTGGGAGTTTAGTATCTTACCCAAATATGCTCTGACATACAGACTGGAGGAGCCAGGGGCTGAATCACCAGCCAAACTCGGTACAGTACTTTAGTTAATGTACTTAGTTAAATTCCACCACTGCCTCCTGAAGGGACCTGAATTATTCCCATGCCTCCTTCTCACACCCTCTATCCCACTGCACAACAAACTGAATCATCAGCACTGCCTTTGCTTCTTCACACACAGCCCGTGATACACTTTCAATTACCGATGCCAATTCTCCCATCAAGCTGTCCTGTGTGCAGTTTATCATCTTGAAGGCAAGAGAGAAGTGAGATGCTTGAGAGTCATTATCCCCCTACACATTTAAACACACATTCACACACATGCAAACACTCTCATTTTTCCTCATTCCACTCCTCCTTCTCAGCACAATAATGATACACACGTGCATGCTCACTTGTACACACACTCACACTCACATACAAACAGAAGAGATCTTTTTCTCATTTGCACTTTGTTTCCGCCAAAGAGTCATTTATGCTGAGGGTGCTGTAAAAGTAGGCTAAGTAGTGTGTCTAAGGTATGAGGAAGCATTATCTCCCTATTCTCTCCTCCATCAGGCTCAACCAGCCCAGTGGGGGACACTCATTTACTTTATGGAATATTACTTTCTCTCCTTCTCGCCGTTACCATGGCAGCGGCTATAAAAAGATTTTCTCCTCATCGCTATTATTTGATTTCCCCCTGCACGAGCTGTGGAAGATCCCTTATTGATTTTCATTTCTCATATGTTTTGAGTGCAAAGAAAGAAATTAACATACCATGAAGTACTTAATATAACACAAAAGGAGCTTCATCAAGATACACTTGTATCACAGAAACACACTCTTTGTGGCTATTTTGTATTGCTTAACTCTTGTGAACTGTAACATGATATCTGTGTAACAGCTCTGACTGATGTGCTTTGGGTCAAGCCTCCTAAACCCTCATCATGTTCATATTGAACATACAACTTGTGATCTCATTCAATTACGTTGATTACTTGTACCACACAAATCAGCAGAAGTCATGCTCCACTCATCTCTTGCAAAAGTGAGAAGCATTGTTCAGCATTGTTTGCTTTGTTTGTCTTGCAGGGTTGTCAAGGAGCATCTTGGGGAACAGGAAGTGGCCATTTCATTAACTATTGACTCTTTAGAGGAGGAAGACCTGGGAAATTATTCCTGCTATGTGGAAAATGGCAACGGCCGTCGCCAAGCTACCATCCAGCTTTTCAGGCGGGGTAAGGGCAGTTTTACATTTCCAATTTTAGCCTTAAAGGGGCATTTCACCCAAAAATTGAACCTACATGTTTTTCCTCTGGTCTGTAGTGCTATTTGTCCATGTACATTATTTTGGTTTTAATTGCCTAATTTTGCAGATATTTGTTGTAGGAATATCTGTCTTCTCTTCAATGTAATGGAAATAAATGGGACTTAGCTTGCACCAGAAACATGTATTTGAAAGAATCAGCAGCGGCAATGTATCTTTTCAGGTAATCATGGCCCAATGGCTCAAAAATATCCACAAATATTGTTATGATTAGGTTGATGTGGACATATTTTTTTCCTTCCAAACTTATGCCAAAACCAAAAGAAGCATGTTTTACCAAATGTACATGCTTTTATATCTCAGCATGAGGTTCTTTGTCCATTTAGGGATCTCTGACCGTGCATGAAAGGAACACACTTAAGATCCAAACACTATGATAAAAGAAATAATTTATTTATAAAGGGTGTACAGCAGAAACAAGAATGCATTGAATAAATACATTACCAGTATCAGAATGATGAACAAATTAATGCTTTAGCTTGGAATATCACATAACTTATTTCGGTAATGATAAAAGGGAGGACATTGATTTAGATCATTTTCAGGCTGCTGATAAATAATGAGCTAGAAGAAACATAAGGCAATGTCTGTGTAGATTAATGCTAATTAAAAGTAAGTCAGATTACATTCATAAGAAAGAAGGTACACCTTTCAGTTCTAAGGTTTTTTTACGTTTTCAGAACAATAAAATTGGGTCCTTAGCAAGTCTTAAAACTGGGCAAATACAACCTCAGATGATAAACAACACATGATTTTTTACACCATGTCATAATTTATTTGACAAAAAGGAAGCCAAAATGCAGCAGCTTGTTTAAATCTAAGTACACACTTTCTGCTTCCACTGAAATAAAGAGGGTCAGTTGCAGCCAGGTGCTGCTAATCTAATGCACTTGATTAACTGATCATCAACCAGAGTGAGCACCTCTATAAAAGCAGAAGTTTTGGCCCTTTGTTGGTCTTGGGGTTTGTTCAGGTGTTTGTTAACAAAAATGCCAAGGAGGAAAGATGCCAGTAATCTTCTTAGTGAAGCAGTTGTTCTCAATTCAGTTGTCCTGAGAAAGCCTCCTTTCTCGAAAAAGAATTGCAAAGTTGCATCTAAACAAACCCCAAGACTTCTAGGACAATGTGCTTTGCACATTAGAGACCAAAGTAGAGATGTTTGGCCATATTGCATAATACCACATTTGGCAGTTATTTAGTGGACCTTGAACTTTTCTGTATACCACAGTATTCTGGAGTCTACAGTCAACAGCTAAAGCTTGGCCAAAATTGGTCATGGGACAAGATAATGATGCCAGGCAAAGCAGCAAATCAGAATGGAAAAGAAAAAAAAAGAAATGAAAAAGAAATGGATCAAGGGCTTTGCAATGGCCCAGTCAAAGTCCAGACTGACATGCTGTGAAGGAACTTTAAGAGAGCTGTGCATGCACAAATGCTCATAAATTAATTGGAACAATGTTGTGAAGAAGCGTGGGCAGAAATTCCTTCACAACAGTGTGAGAGAATGATAAATTAAAACAGTAAACCATTACTTAAAGTTATTGCTGCTAAAAGTGCAAACTATTGAAACATGGGTTGTACTTAGTGTTTTACATATAACTTCCCCAGTTTCGCTTATTTTTTGTTAAGGAGATAATAACACAGTGGACTCTGTTGTGGTTTGTTTTACAAACAAAAGGTTATATTTAAAGAATTTTTGCTGGGGACAAATTGATTTTTTTATTGTGTTCTCCTACATCAAACCATATAACTGAAAGAGGGTGTACTTTCTTTTTCACATGACTGCAGTTCAGAAGAGCAACATTAACTTTGATGACAAGGCTACTAAAGTTAAGTTGGTTTGCCTGCTGGCTGTAGCCACATTCAGTTGTTCAGAGGGCCACCACTGAGCAACTATCTCACAGCAGGCATTTTCAGGTCATGTAGCAGACTTGCTTAATTCATGGAGTACGGTCACAAGGGCACAGCGGTGTAATGTAGAGCATGTGAGGCAAACAGGAAAACAGTTGATGTCAGTCCTCAGTGTGTGGCAGCTATGTCGATTAGACACTGAATAGTTAGGCTGCAGAATCTGTGTAATGGTGCGTGTTTTTTTTCTTTTTATTTTAACTTGTTTAGAATTAGGAAAATTTTCCTTATACAATGAGCAAAATCAAGGTTACACTTGACAAGGAAAAACTTAGCAAACAAACATAAGCAATATTTGCACTTCTGCAAAAATTACAAATAAAAATGAATAATTAAAAAAAAAAAAACAGAGACTTAAAAGTAACACCAGGGAAAGAAAAGCTTGGATCCAAGAAGAAAGAAAAGAGGACAACAGAGTAGGAGAGGAGCAAGGGTGAAAGAGAACAAGGAAAGAGAGAGATGTCCTCTAAGGTAAGGTGTGCTCAACTTCTACTTTCCTTGGGACAGATCCAAATATGTTTAAGCATGAACAACAATATTCTTTCCTTACCAACACATAAATAAGGCAATATAGTGTGATCAGAAACATGATATAAAGTAAATTTTCTGATGTCTAAGAGAAAACTTTCTTAAAATACAAATTATTTTTCAAAAGTTTATTGAGTTCTTGTATTAATATATGTTGTTGACCAAACATCATGATATCTTTTCTAACATTATAACAACAGATGCAACAACAGTTTGATTATCAAGCTTCGAACACTGTGATAATTGAAACTTAACAGACCTGAGTGGATTACAAAAGAATAACATCTTGCAATGAGATCACTAATGTCAAAGTAAGTAATTACATTTAGTAATTACATTTAGTGAACTATATTAACACTTATTTTATGAACAAAATTGCCTTCAGTGAGAAAAATGACATTCGTCCACTGCTGAAATGCATTCAAAAATATGATGAAAACATGGGTGAAATCTCTAATCTCCAGGGAACCTGTGTCTGTGTGTGCGTGTGTTTTAGAGTGATAGAAATAATGGGTAGAAATGGAATATCAATTATAATGTTCTGATGAAGGGTGGAAACAACAGCTGATGAGTCACATTCATTGTTACAGAATGGCTCTCAAATGGTTCTAATCCTATTTATCAGAGTGTTCAGGGTCACTGTGGACAGTTTTACTTAGTAATCTGCTCTTATGACATGTGGAGCCCCACAGGGCTCACTCCTTGGATCTATCTATGGCCATGTATTCTGCAATTATGTACCACTGCTATGCCAATGATTGCCAGTTGTATGTTTTTGTTTAGGCTGGAAGATCACAAAACTTTAGATTCCCTATATTCTTGCCTCGCTGCCATTAAGGACTGGATGAATTCTAATTTTTTTTCCACTCAGATAAAGCTGAAGTACTTGTTATTGAGCCTCATCATATTTCTAACAGTGTCATTCTGCACCTTGGAGATCGAATAACCAAACTGTTAGAATAGCCAGTAGTGGCTGGAACAAAATAGGAGGCTTGAGGCAGAGATAAGGTGCAGACCAACCAGGTATTTATTCACCAACATTAATAAACATACAAAGACGTTAGACAAAATAAAAACAATGTTGTCCACAGGTGGCATGTGGTTTCAGTAAGAGCCTCTGGTATTGACTGGCAATCTCTTATAGCCTGTTCATCATCAACCCACAGCCAAACCATTTACATGGGGGAACTTACATCAATAATTAAACCAATAAATTCTACACTTAACTTTACTAAGAAAACTTTATTAAGATTAATCAACATTACAAAAACCCATAACTATTAAATAAAGTTTACACCCTCTGGCCTACTACCTGCAACCTCAGTAAAATCCATATTAATATAACCATCCCCCACTTAATTTCTTTGTGACAACCTTTAAAATAATGCTCAGAGCACTGGGAACTCTTTTGGCGCAACACCCCTAGGAGGAAAAGACAAGTGAGATTCACATCAACACAACATTTCATTCAATTATCCAAATTAAGGTTAAAATGATTTCTTATCAGCCTAAAACTTGTGAATAATCCATTGTCATTTCCAGGGCAGATCTACCAATACCAGCTAGCAGGCCACACCCAAAGAAACATTTAAAGAAATTAATAAAATGTTCAATCTTTCTGTGTGTAAATTTCTTAATGAATGTCACCCATGTGCTAATATGGTATATTTTAGTAATGGAATGGACCTTCATTAAACAAACCAAAGCAATATGCCAGAAGCCTGGACATTATTTTTGATCAGCATCATAACTTCAACCAGGATCTTAAAAGTCTAGTCCTGTTTTGCTTTGTACTTTTAAGAAATATTGTCAAGGTCAGAAGAATACTTCCAAATGATGTAACTTAAAACCTTATCCTTACCCTTATTTCCTCCAGGTTAGATTATTACAGCTTATTGTTTACATGTCTAAATGATGCAGCAGTTTCCCATCTGCAGTTAGTGCAAAACATGACCTCCTCACAAACACCCGACGGAAGGAACACATTACTCTAGTCCTCACAGACTTGCACTGGCTTCCCGTTCACTACAGAATCCAATTTAAGATTTTATTGATTACTTTTAAATTTCTACGCGGTATGGTTCCACTTTACATCACAGAACTTTTAACACCTTATCATGTCCCCAGCTCCTTTAGACCAGCAAATTAATTACTGTTACGGACTCCACGATCCAGGCCTAGAATAAAAAGGGACCATGTTTTCATATTGTGGAACAAATTTCCTCTTACTATTAGATCAGCACAATGAGTTCTCCATTTCAAATTTTTTTAAAAACCCAGCTGTAGACTCACTATGGATGCTTGCATGAGGAAGGGCATTCAGTGTAAAACTTCTGCCATATTAGCAATGCAGATTAATCCACTGTGGCAACCCCTTGTGGGAAAATACAAAGGAGCAGTCAGAGGTAATGATGATGTATTGAGCAGTATTCTTAACTCTTTTCAGATCTTGTTGAACTGGGGTGTTTGCAGAACCCTACCTATTACTGCACAAACACTGTGTGACAAGAGAGAGGTTCTTCTTCCATATGGTTCCTGTCCATTTTGTCATTTACATGGTAACTTGGAGGTCAGTTAAAGCCATTCTGGTAACAAATTGGTCTGTTAGATGGGGTTCATTTCTGACCTTTTT
>VUQH01005331.1:0-11863 GCA_015106775.1 Etroplus canarensis | reverse complement strand
ATTCATGTGTTTGAGTTTAAGAGTGTGGGCTTGTGTTAGGGAGAGTGGGGGTGTGAAGAAGCCGTGCAGCTGTTTTGATCAGTCTTTAAAAAGGAGGCTAGTAAACAAAATATAGCTGCTACACCCTCATATTCTTTCACTGTTTAATTCTTAAACACTTAATAATAAGAATGTTTACATGACATTTTAAATCAGAAGTAAAACAAGTCAGTCCCTTAAAACCATTTGTCCTGCCATGCCTCCGGTCTGGCATTTTGTCCCACCAGAATTTATTGCGCCAAATGGTTGCATGGTTGTTGGCTGGTTGTTGTCAGTGCACGAGGTAAGAGAGCTACACATTCACAAACACAGCCTGCCTTCAAAGCTTTGTAATAACCCAGCAATAAATGTGACTCAGCATGCTCTGGCTTAAAAGCAAAATGTGGGTGGAAATGAAATGAATGCCATTATACAAGTTTATCGTCTAATTGTATTGGTGTTTGCAGTGTGCTTCCTTCCCAGAAACATATACAAATGGTACACAAATATTCCCTTTTTGTTTTCCTTTGCCTTGTAATGCACCATTTGTCATCTTTCTGTCTTTTTTCTACAGTGAATCAGATGGAAACCACAGCACAGAAGATGAGTCTAGTAAAGGCCAGGAGGAGTTGTCTCCACGTCCTCTCTCCAATTCTTCAGATGGGGTGATAACCCATGGGAACCTTCCCATTCAAACAGGACCTCTGGACAGTGGGGTTGTCATCCAACAAATCGGAGACATCAAGATGTCCCCGGGATCCAGCAGTGGCGGTCTCTACAATGGAAGTCTGGTGACCAGTAACACGTCCTCCACTGTATTTCACAATGGTGGCTCACCTTACCTCCACTCACCTGGAAACATCCTCTTCAATGGGCTCAATTTGGGCATACAACCCCTGGCTTTCAACCCTCTGAGGCCGTCTGGAGGGGTGCTGCTCGGGGGCTCTGGAGTGGACATGCAGGACAAAGGACTGGGGAATGCTGAGGAGTCCACCCTACCATATGCATCCTACTCTGGCTGTGTGAATGGGGCAGAAGTGAAGCTGGAAGGGGTTCACACCATGACTCCCCAGAATGGAGGCTCCTCTGTTTTGACATTCAGCTCCCCATCAGGCGCTCTGCAGCTGGGTGGCTACAGTCTGGTCCAGGTACCAAGTGGAGTCTCTGACAGCGATGGCAGCTCATTACTCAACAGCGACGTAGGTCTTCCTCCCCTGCAGCTCTCTTCTGCCTCCTCTTCCTCAACAATTACACAACAAGGTGGGTTCATGAGATGATTTCGCTTTATATTATTTAGTTATAATACTTAACATGTGTTGTTTATCTTTAGTAGCTACATAGTCATCTTTAGTTGAAATATTAAAGAGATACTGAGTCAGAATGGGCATCAATGGCACAGATATTACTGTATATTTATGAATGACTAAGTGTACTTGTGTGAATCTTAATAGGGAGTGTAAGATGTCTAATAAAGGAGATATAAATTTAGATAAACATTAAAAGGCATTCACTGTTCCTTTAATAATATAATCAGTAAGATAAAAATCAGACTTCCTGTTACATTACCACAGCCTTTAAGATAGCAACTGATAAAAATAGGATCTACTGCTGTTTTATAATAATGATCTGAATTTAATTTACTTTATATCATGGAATAGATATCATACTCTTATATCACCTCACATGATAACAGGTCAGTATTGCTCTTTGTTCTCCTTAAATGTCCCTGGTGGTTTGTCAACAAGTCTCTACTATGCCCACCCAATATATCTGAGCTGCTTTATTGGCTTGTCTGTGTTTGGGCCATAGCCCAAGGGGCTGATAGCACACATAACACACACCCGAAGAAATATGGAAGGGGCACACACACACACACACACACACACACACACACACACACACACACACACACACACGTATATATAGAAGAAGTGGTCTTTTTAAAACCCAAGAGATGGATAAAAACTACTTCTGAAGTCACCATCACTCATCATCATTACACTCTTGATCTCCAGAGTGGGGAGGGGAAATCTGTTTCAGACAATCAGAGGCCATGAAATGGACTAAGAGAGAATAAGCCATTACAGCACTTACTTTGACATAAACCAGAGAATCTACACCAGGATGAATAATTAGAAAAAAACAGAAAATTACAGAGTTGAGTTCTGGCAGTCTTTTTCATTTGTTCTCTGGGGCACCGTGGGGTCGAGCTTAACGTGCACCAAGTGTGTGAGAAACACAACAGCAATTTTGCGGCTAAAATGGAACGCATAATACTGCAAGAACTGAAGAGGGGGTCAGGCAGTGTGAAATGGCCCCACTGTAGTCAAACTGGAGAAAGATATACTATATGTATTGATCTATTGTTGTTTCCTCACAGGTACTATGGCTCTGAATAATGTAGCAGTGAGTTCCTCCAGTGACGACTCATTCCAGCAGCAGGACAAACTGACCATGACATCTTTGCACCACAATACAGTCCTCTACAGCATGAGCAACGCCGGCCAACCATCCATCAAGAAGGAGCCTCAGGAGGGAGGTGTTTATTCCTCATACCACCATGGGCTCCACCTGGACCATAGCGGTCAAATCAACTACACCACTCCCAATTCAGAAGAGATTTCCTCCAGCCAAGGACCCGCCTCAACCACTAAGGTCACTGCCGTCAGCTCATCTGGCCCCGAGCCAGAGGTCTACACCACCCTCACTGTCAGCACACCCCTGATGGCTCAGACAGATCCAAACAACCACCACCTCCAGTCCACGGAGTACCTTGGAGGCCACGAGGTTCGAGGGGCACCGTCCTCACACCTGATGGGCCCTGGCATGAACAGCGACTACATGAACCTTTCAGAGAACAAGGTGGATGGCTTGGGTTCAGGAAGCATGAATGAAATGGTGCGGGCAATGTGTGGGGAGATGGAGGCTGCAGAAGGGAAGGAGCTGGCCAAACTACAGACAGTGCAGATGGATGAGGACATGGCTGACCTCTAACCTCAAACCTTTCCCCTTGCAGAAGCACTCATGTCCACCCAAGCAGTGATATGATGAATATTTTTACTCCTTTGTGTGTGTGTGTGTGTGTGTGTG
Source organism: Etroplus canarensis (assembly GCA_015106775.1). NCBI lineage: Eukaryota > Metazoa > Chordata > Actinopteri > Cichliformes > Cichlidae > Etroplus > Etroplus canarensis. The sequence goes on along the minus strand of VUQH01005331.1, from coordinate 8,755 downwards.
TGTGTGGGTTTTTTTTAACCATTCATTTCCTTTAAATGTTAAATTATTTGCTTTCATTTGACTTTTACAATGCACTCAAGTCAAAGAGGAGCCCAGTGGGTGGGCTATATCAGTTTATCATAAAAGTAAAAAAGACTATGACACGTTTTAAAAGCCCAGCTCTTAAGACGGAACAGTTTGACGGTGATGTGCTAACAAAAAATGTTGCTGTAAGTGTTTGAGCCATGTCTAAATGTGCATTTTTATAGACAACACCTGCTATTTCCTGTTGAGTGGATTTGATCTGCAGAAGCAGGTGCTGGAATGCCTCTAGTCATGTGACAAGGATGTTCCTCCAAACTAAATGCGTCATCTGGGTCAAACCAAAAAGGTCATGCCGTTAGGGGGAAGAGGGAGCGAGCCTCTATGAAAATGGTCAGTTAAAGAGCGACAGCTTTACTGAAGGACTGCACACCCATACAGAGAATAGGTCGCTAAATACACAGAGCTGCTGATTTAGGAAAAAGTGTCCTTCAGTAAGCACTTTAGATCATCTAAATGCCTCACAAGTCACTCTGCTTTTGTGCTTTAAATCATACCAAAATGGGAAAACATTAAAGATAAATGTGCCTTTCTGCTACTTAAAATACACAATGGCATTGGTCTGTTATGGCATTTGCACTACTACAGTGACATTACAGTGGATGTGTTTCAAACAGCCTTTATGATGGGGGGTTTGTCATGTGTTAAACACCTCAACAAATGCACACCATCTCAGCAATGACTCTTATTTCAAGTCTCATCATCAACCTGTGAGAACAGCATATAAATGATGATAGAAAGGTCACCCTGTCAGTTCACATGTTGGTCATCACATGTTTTTTTAATGCTGCGGCTAACAGTATGTTAACTAGATGTGGTGACGCTGTGCTATATCATGTTTCATTTTGATGTGTCTCCAGATGTCAGTGATCATGAATGATAATTTTCTGTAAAGCCATATGCAAACATTGTGTATGCTTTTGAAAAGTATAAGGAGCAAAGGGACAGAAGTTAAACGTGACTAAGAGGACAAATATTTTTTTTTATTGTCCCACTTTAAAAACGGAGAGGGATTGTAATAATTTCTCTTTGCATGACATCATAATGTTTGGGACACTCGTGCCTTGTACTTTTTAGTATTGTGACTAACATTAAAATTAAGCTCTTGCATTGTTGTGCAGGCAGTAACAAAGCAGCTTCAGAGATATACCACCACCACGATCACTGGTGCATTTGTTGGATGCCAGTCGAGGAAAAGACAAAAGAGCGTAGAGCCCATTTGTCGAGAGTGTCCAGTGCTTTTCATTAGGCAGGAGTTCTTGCTTTCGTATGTGACCATAATAGCACATTTCAACCTCACAGCCAACTCACACCATTCATATTTGTCAGTGGATCTTCATGCTAGTGGGCTAGTTAACACTTTTCTTCAGGATTCATAGCATGATCCTCTCATTGGAGGGGTCACTTCAGTGAAAGTATCCTCAGTGCTTCAATGTCATAAACCAAAAATGAGTTGTGGGCAAATGATGGTCTTTTTTGTCTTTGTTGTTTTTTAAACTTAGTTTGAATTATATGTTTGTTATCTGAAATTATGTGAATGTATTTTTCTAAATCTCCATACTGCAATAAAAGTTTATATTTATAAAAATATAAAACAGATATTTTTTAATTCTTTACAACAAATTTATATTCAAGATGACCGATAACATTATTGAATCATCTCTTAAGTTTTTAAAGATTTCAGTGTCATAGGATGCCTGCAATAAATATAAGTTTATGACAGACAAAATAAGCACATGTCCTCCCGATGTTCAGGAGTCCTATGTAGTCAGATTGCGAGGATACAGGGGAAAACTGGCACACTGTAATCCAGTGAGCCTGGTGCAGCTCTCTGCAAACCTGCAGTGATCGTTTGCACATGCCTGGCAACCTGGAGTTCATTAGGCCTCCTTTTCTCATCTCAGCCCCTGTAATTCAAATAAACAGCAATGAGATTTCCAGAGGTAAAGCTCCTTTTGGGTGGGGGGTCTGCAGCTCCCCACAGCTCAGTCCAATCCAATGGCCTTTTCCCTGGGCGAAGGCCAAATCCCATTCTCCCTACTTCAACATGTGGAAGAATGAATGTGAGGTGCTGTCACTCACAGGCATCGAGTCTATCCAGAAAAGCGCCTCAACTTTTCTCAAAGCTTGAGGGGATTCTCTGTGAATTCATGAATCTCTATCCAATACTTGTTCACTCAGTGGGCAACTGACCAAACCAGCCCAGAGAGATAAGTTGGAGACAAAGTTTGACAAATGGATGAACAGCAGGGGATTTTATTTTATTCACAGCATGTCTGTAGTGGATTATAGGAGTTGTCCTCTCTCAGCGAATCCTGGCTACAGGAGTTATATACGATCCAACTGATGACCTAAATAAACAGAGGCTGTTTGTCTGTGCTCACTGTTGAGTCACAGAGACGGAGAAAAGAAAAATGGCAGAGGCTAGCTGGAAAGGGAGGGAGAGGCAGGCAACCTGGATAAAGTTACCTGTGCACAGGTGACCTCGTCGCCATGGGCAGTGGATTAGCTGATTGTTAGGTATCAAGTAACTCCTCCTGTAATATTGAAGAGGGTGAAAACAGCTTTGTTGGAGCCCAGAACAATATCCCATTTGCAGCAGGAGCCCATAGTCTGTGGCTCTCACGGGGAGGGAGGGGGGTCACAGAAAACTCCAAATTCCACCTTTGTGTATTGTGCCTATGAATTCAACAGAAAATGAGACTAAGTGCTGCCACAAAGATGCTGTGTTTGGATTCAATAGCAGGATTTGAAAAAAAAAATGCTATAAAGAAAATGTTCATTTAAGTGTGAAAACCAGGATATCCCCATGCCTAAGTAGTGTAGTGGATCATTTTGACCACCATTTCAAACATGCAATGTGAAGCATACTTGTAAAAGGAGGGAACTCCCCCAGAACTCTGGCCTTATTAAAAACACTGACCTCTGATCTTTCAGATGGTTTCAAAGCTGACATTTAATGCGGCGCAGCAGACTGCAAGCCATATGTAACATGACCTGGGGAGCACGGTACTCCACTGCTCCACGTCCCACTAATGAGAGTTCAGGGGTCAGCGGGTACCAGCCTGCTCGTACAGACCCACCATACAGGCCAAGCTCGGTCCTGGCAAAAACAGCCTGTTGGCTCCAGCCAGGCTGTGGAAAGTATGTGGTAGTGTTTGAACTATGGAAGGGAAATAATGTCCTTGTAGAGTTTTCTTTTACCTCCTAAGTTGTTGTTTGGCAGAGTGCGAGGTATGTGCACATGTCTGCTGTATCACCCAGTGTGGCAAAGGGGAGGATGCAAACAGCATGATTCACTGGTTTGTTCTGGAGTACAAGGACAGAAAACATAACTCACGAGGACAGTTTTAAGTGTGTGCCTGTAAGTGTTTGCGAGGCTCAGTGTGATGCACACCCACACACACACAGAGGCAGCAGCTGGGAGGCAGCATCAAATGCTCACCACAGTGGTCAAAGGTATTTCCCAAAGAGAAAAACACCACTTTGTAACAGGAGCTGGGCAGATGAGGACTGAAGTGACCAGTGAAGATCATGAACACACACCCGCACACCTGCTACAGGACTGTGTGACTTCTGAAACACAAATATCAACTCATCCTCTCAGGGATTATATTTTGACTTGGATGTTAGTATTGTCATGGCGCCCCCTCCCTGCCAGAAGGCACACATGGATCCCCGCACATCACGTTTAAATTGTTCTTTTTTGTTTGTTTATGGGTTTGTCTGCCTGCTTCGTTTGTTTATTTGCCCAAGCCCCGTTGCCAAAAAAAAAAAAAAGAGTTTCTCTAAAACAAATGTGTTCATCTACATGCCCGGAGTGTGTTTACGGAGCAGAGCACTGTAAAAGCCAGGGCCGTAATTGCATATTTGTGGAGGTGGTCCTCTGAGGAAATGCGTAATGATTTTGATGGGAGGGGGCTAACCCCAGTACACTTGTACCAGGTCTAATTTTCCAACATGACAGGAAACTCTGTTAAGCTGATAATTGCAGCTCCAATTTCATTTAACTCACTCATGTCAACAGTTGTGTTTTGTTTTGAGAGAAGGAGCTGCCTTTATTTAAAACCTGCCATTCACATCAGTGAATAAACCACTTTTTTATTATTAAATAATGAAACTAAAAGGCAGTGAGGAGGTTTCATTACACTGATTAATTTGTTGCTAAATATGGAGTTGGTTAAATATGAGACCAGAAACCATGTATCAGCTGCATCCACCACTTTTTATTAAGTCTATTAGAAAATAAGGACTAGAACTTAAATCACTCTATTTGTTGCCGATTTTTTTAATGAATAAAAGATTCATTTTATAAATATTTTTAAAGTAGTTTCTTTTGAGGGAAAAAAACTCAAACACCCCGGATACTAAATCAGACATTTTTACTTAATTTAAACAGCATCGGCTTTGTTCCAGTCGATACAGCTGAAATAGCACTTTGGATTTATACAGAGGGAAAACCATCTGTTCAGTGAGCTAGTGCTTCTTTCAATTTTCCTCTATATTTTGCAAAAAAAAAAAAGAGAGAGAGAGAGAGAAAGAAAAAATTAACCCTGCGATAGGAAAATAATTTCCTTTTTTCCCTTTGTCTTTTGGATGATGACATTTTTATGGAGTGTTTGCACTGTTTTGAGTTGTCACGCTCCGGACTGGATTTCATGTATTTCTAAGTCAAAAATGTGGTGGTGCATTTCCACTATCAGGGGGCTAATTGGTTCATTTCGTGGTGGATAACGCGCACATCAGCATCCCCATTTGCGCATAAAAAGTTCACTTAGTGGGGTAAAAGCCTGCTGATTCGTTTTTAGGGTTTCAGAAAAAGCAGCCCTGAGCACACAGTGAGGGCGCCAGGGGTTTATAAATTAATAAATGACGAATAAGACAGTTTGGGGTGAAAAATCCTGCAGAATAAGGAACCCCTGCGCCCTGGAAGGAGTGGGCCTAACCAGTGATAGCCTACCTAAAGTATTAAGCCGGGCTGCAGTATTGCATTACTTCTTGCCGGGGTATGAGGAGACCAGCTCTGGCCATGGCAGAGGCGGAGAGTCCACATCTTGAAATAATCTCGCCCCCCGGGCTGCTCGGGTTAAAGGAGGAGGCGCGGCGCAATGTGGTAGAAATATTAGAGAAACCCGAGAGCCGCTCATCAGACAGCTCATTTACTGAAGCACTGAGGTTTTACGCAGCCCGAGTGCAGCTCTGCACCCCAGCCTATAGCTGTGTCCACCTACTTCAGATTTTACATCAGGCAATCCGTTTTTACTCTTGCTCAGCAATATGCCACTGTAATTCAGCCTGTGCTGGTTAAAACATAAAAAAAAAATTAAGTCCAACAGTTTGAATTGCATTAAAGTGTCACTCCTGTCACTCTGCAAGGGGATGTATTTGGAAAGTGAAAGTTGTAATTTTTACAGTTGAGCACGGTGAGATACCTGTCACCCACTTAAGAAGAAAACACTGCAAATAAACCATTTTTAAAAATTTTAAATCAACATATTTTGAAAATACGACCCCCTCAAAAATGAGATGCTGCACGTCAAGGGAGTCTCTTTTCAATAGATTCAATTAAAGATGATATTGCCAACACTGAAATAATGGTGAGTGACTGTTTATCCTGCAGCCTCAGATTATTTTGTTCTATTTTATTAATTAACAGCCTAAACGTTAGACCATACTCTAACACTGAGACGTTTCGTTTTCATGTTTTCCCATAAAACTGCACGGCAGGAGTTACAAATATCCCACACGACACTGAAACTCTTTCGAGCTCTATTTGCTGTGTTTGGCAGCACTAAAAATGTTAAACGCATTTGATCTTTATCGCAAACATTCCTTAACGAGATCTAAGATCTTTTAAAATGTTTTGTGTGAAATTGTTTTTGGTTAAATTTTGTATATATTTTAATTCAATCTTGATCCATAAAACATATTGAAAAGGGGGTTTGGTTTCAGACTCTGGTGCAGATAAAGAAATGTGATCTATATGGCTCAAACCAACAACTGCACCACCAAGGACCAGTGTCGCAGTGAACTCGTTTACTAATGGATTGGTTTAGTGTTTCATCCCACAGAAGACACTGGAGCCAGCGCGGTGCCCGTCTAATCCTTGAAATATAAATGTGTAGGCTACAGACTAGAGGGATCTCTTCAGATGATGAAGAAATGAGAATTTAAAAAAAAAAAATTGGCTGAAAGAGGGGCTTTTATATAACATTAATGATTGGTGGACTGTCACCAAGAGAGGACAATAAGCCTGAATTCTGAAAGTCCTTTATTTTGCAGCTTTATAGTGTTTATCCATTATTTCCAACCTTGAAGATGATTGGGAAGTTGTCTTATCTAGCAAGCGGAGTATGGAGGCATATTTTATCAGCCTCTCTCTCTCTCTCTCTCTTTCTCTCATACACACACATGCACCACACACACACTTAAGTGGCTGTTTTCCTACTGGTGGTCTATGGGCCATAACACGTTTGGCAGGTAGTGTAGGTTCCTCATATAAAAGAAGTGCGTAATGGCGCGTAATGGACCCAACTATCATAGGAACTTATTAAATTATATCACCTCATAAAATAAACGGCTTTTGTTAATTAATAGACTATCAAAGGTGAGGGTAAACCAAAATGTCCAGCCTGCATGCAATTATGGTTGTGGTCGTCCACAACATGCAGTGATGGCATTTAAAAAAAGAGGAAAACGAAGACTTCAGATTGGTGAAATAACAGAAAACTAAGCAAATATCTTTTGGGCTTTTCTCTAGACATCTGTTTTTTTTCGTGCTGACTATAATCCCTTTTTTAAGTTTGTGTTTCGCTATTTAATCGAGTTCAAAGCGTGTCATCAAAAATCCAAAGCTTTGTGTTTTTGTGGGTTTACCCTCCACTGACTATGATTACTGATAACGTGTGGTGAAGCATTGTGCGGTTTGTCCCACACGGGAAGGTCTACTGCCCATAGTCACCGTTTAAAGAAGATGCAGCCTGTATTCGAACATGTTAATACGGCTTTTTAAGAGGTCTGTAATAATTGATTAGTGTTTAGGTGCTGCTCCGCTCCCTCAGATGAAGCGGGAGAGGGACTGCGGGGGCGGGAGGTGGGAGCGCTCCTATTTCAGCCCCTGACGCACTGCCTCTGGGGAGGAAACGGAGCTGCAAACTCAGTCCTGCTCTGCTGTACAGGGTGCAGGGCAGAGGGAGAGCCAATCACCGAAACGCAGAGGCTCCCTTTAAGCCTGACATATCTCCAACAGGAACAAATTGTCCCAACAATCAACATCCCAATCTGCTGCGCGCATCAGGGGCTGGAGTAGAGTGGATAGCCTATAGGCCCGTGTTGCGCGGTCGGATTGCGCTGGATTGCACCGCTACAAGACACTATTAAACAAATATAAACAAAACAAACGACAGCTACCGCTTTGGATATCAACGCAGAGGACTGAGTTCGGACATCATGTCTATATTACCGTCTTTCGGGTTTACGCAGGAGCAAGTGGCGTGCGTTTGCGAGGTGCTGCAGCAGGGAGGAAACCTGGAGAGGCTCGGTCGCTTCCTGTGGTCTCTACCCGCTTGTGATCACCTCCACAAGAACGAAAGCGTCCTCAAAGCCAAGGCGGTGGTGGCCTTCCATCGGGGTAACTTCAGAGAGCTTTATAAGATCCTGGAGAGCCACCAGTTTTCCCCGCACAACCACCCGAAGCTGCAGCAACTCTGGCTGAAGGCGCACTACGTGGAGGCGGAGAAGCTTCGCGGCCGGCCGCTCGGAGCTGTAGGGAAGTACCGGGTGCGGAGGAAATTCCCGCTGCCACGCACGATATGGGACGGCGAGGAGACCAGCTACTGCTTTAAGGAGAAGTCCAGGGGAGTGCTGAGAGAGTGGTACACGCATAACCCATACCCATCCCCGCGGGAAAAGAGGGAGCTGGCCGAGGCCACAGGACTGACCACCACGCAGGTCAGCAACTGGTTCAAAAACAGACGGCAGAGAGACAGAGCCGCAGAGGCGAAGGAGAGGTACGTTAAACTGTCACAGCCTCGGTGCCGCCTGACATCTAAAGATATTTAGATCACCGCTTTTCGAGAGCAAGTTATGCTTTGACATAGACAAAATATTTTCCAGTCGTGGCAACAAGCAGTCAGAATATGAGTGAATCAATCACAGAGCTTTGGCAGCACTGCTCTGCAAAACACTGAAGCAAAAAGGCAAACAAAACTAGATTTCTTATGCGAAACATATCATTCAAACACCTCATGTGCTGAGTAATTTAGGACATGCTCAGTTTCCAAATCAGCCATGTCCTGATAACAGTGAAATGATGTCAAATGGCGCTTCAGAAACGTCTGATTTGCCTCAACTTTAACTGTGACCCCAAAAACTCCATTAAATCCACAGAGACGACTGTTTTTTAAATTATGAAAATAAAACAACAAGGCCACATTTTTGGAGACCCCTGCGCATTTGAGAAACGTTAGGGTAAGGGTTAAATTAGGTTACATAGAAATATGAGCACACAGAACACATTACTTTTTAACAAACTTATCTGTAAATAACAATATAAATCTCATAAAGTAAAATTAAAAGATGAGAAGAGGAAGCAGTTGAATATATATATATATATATATATATATATATATATATATATATATATATATATATATATATATATATATATATATAT
>VUQH01005329.1:1994-15483 GCA_015106775.1 Etroplus canarensis | reverse complement strand
ACACACTGGGAGGCGAACACTCTCTTCACCCGTTGTGCAATTTATTTACAGTGTTGACAATAACAGTGCAGCTCAGGTTGGTGGTTTGGACAACCAAAGAAAACTATACAAAAATAAACTTCAACTGTTCAAAAAAATAAATAAAAAGAAATTCAGCAATTAACTAAACAAAAACCTTATGACTAGGCCCATGGCTAATGGGCAACTAGCCAGCACTTCCCTCTTGCAGTGCCACCCTCAACAACTCTCTCGCAGGAGCATAGATCCAGGCTTATAAAGCTTAAGCCCCTCCCCAGAACAAACCATGCAGATACTTTAACAATTAACTTACATGGTGAATGATTTTTATACAAAAGCATAAAGAGACATCCCCTTTACTATTATGAGGTTTTTATTCAAAAACCATTAGGATACAAGTTGATTTATAATATTAAAAAGACTATTTGCAAAAAATAGAAAAACTCCCCTCTATTCCCCCACCACTTGGTAGGCTCCAAATCCCCCTACTATAAAAAGGTTTAGAACCTGCCATTTCCTGATTGCCAGTCTAAACCTCCAAGATGGTGGCAGCAAGGAGCAGAGCAACCCTCAGACATTCTGGTAATACTGAAAATTAAATTCAATTTGAACAATAAATGGTTTTGAATGTGTGGGCCCACTGTGTAGTTATTTCAATGTATGGAATAATGACAATGACAACTTTTCAGAAAATTACCAAAAGCTAAGGTCAGAGATAAATTAATACGACTTCAAATAAATCAGTGATTAAATTGTCAATAGTAGCATTGGCCTCACATCCACAACTAAAACAACAAGTCCACTTTGCCAGCTAGATGTAACAATAAAGTAGAAGCTGTCATTTTAGTGTACTGTGGGCCATACACTAAGTCAGTCCAGGTTACCCCTGTGACAGTCCCATATAGAGAAAGCACAACAACAGCATGCAAGTTTAGAGTTTTCTTTGGTTGTGGTAATGATCAGTGCTACTGGTGTGCAGTAGCTGTAATCTGACAAAGCACAGCTGATCTTCCTGCTACAATTTAAAATTGCTAAAGGAACTCTGCAGGAAAATGGAAAAGTGTCTTCTGTTACTTGTCAAAATATAGTCTGTAGACAGGCATTGATATTTAGCATTGATATTTATTACTGAAAACAAAGATTCCAACTCCAGGGTCTCTCTTGTCTTGTCCATGTGTCTGCTGTGTTGCAAGCGATTTCTAAAGGTTAACTCAGTTCAATTACTGAGATGAACTTCACAATACCAGAGAAAAGGTAAATTTATTTAACTGTGCAGATAATCTATGTGACCAACCATAGTTATATTTATAGTATTTAAGACATTGTATTTAATCTGTACATATTGATGTACATTCTGATAAATTCACACTGAATATCTATAGTGAGCGTGACAGGGTGTATATTTGAGCTGTAAATAATAAATGTATATTTTGAGATATTTTTGATTTTTGTACTGTCAGTAGTGTTAGTTTGGTGTCTGTTGGTTTCTGGTGTTGTGTATGGTTCTCAAAAATATTAGTGTGACTGTGCACATGTGTGTGTATATATATATATTAGAGTGTATGTGTGTGAGTGTGTGTAAAGTAAAAGTACATGTAATTTTTTGGTGTTTAAAAATGTGTGTTTTTGCCTCTCTCTGTGTTGTGTGCTGCTGATTTAATCCAACTGATAAAATCCTGTTGTTACAGTCGACTGGAACCACAAATGTCAGCAATCTCTTTTCTGTGTTTCTCACTGGAACTGTGGTGGGTTCCAGCACAAAACTGACAACACAATCAGGATGGAATGTTTGACTGTAACAAAGAGACCGAAACAACTAATTTGTTGGTTAAAGAGCGTGATAATCTGTACAAACATGATAGAGGGAACAGGAAATTAAAATAACCACTTTTATTAAATAGACTGTGACATGTGTCTCATTTATTCTGTTGTTTATACTAAAATGACTTAATACAACAACAAAAAATGTATTTAAACTGAATTGTTATCTGTGAAGAAAAAACATTATGACCTTGTGATACTGCTGTCTGTCTAAATACACAATCTGTGTCATTTATCTTCTCCAAGATGTGCATTCAACAGTTAAAAGAATCTCTTAAGTTGGCTTAGAGGTATTAACACTGAGTTTATTGTTTTTTTTTTTTTCCCCTCCAGTGGACAGTTATATTGGTTAAAAGAAGGATGTTACCCTCAAGATTGTATGTGGAAAAAGAGAAGGAAAGATCCTTTTACTATGTCTTTAGAAGATTCATTCACTCGTTTAGTTGGTATACAACAATTTTAGGGCACTGTTAAATATAAAAGTTCATAAGTGAGAAACTGTAAAAGAAAGCAATAAAATGTACTCTGTCATTCTCACATTTCAGCTAAATCTCCTTTGCTGAAGGCTGAACAGTTTCCTGAAAATGTAAAATCCTGAAAAGCTCACTTTTCAGATAAGGTATGTAGATTGTATCAATTTTTAGTCTGCCTTCAATGAGAATTACACTCACAAGCAACTTAAGGTACACCTTGCTAGTCTTGGGTTGGAATGACTGAAATGCTTTAATTGTTCATGACATAAATTCAACATTCCTCAGAGATTTTGGTCCATGCTGACAATGATAGCATCACCTAAGTTCTGCAGATTTGTCAGTTGCACATCAATGATGCAGATCTCCCATTCCATCTCTATTGGATTGAAATCTGTGACTGTGGATGCCATTTGAGTACTGTGAAATCACTGTCATGGTCAAGAAACCAGTTTGAGATTATTTTAGCTTTGTAACATGGTGGGTTAGCAGCCATCAGAAGATGAGTTCAGTGGTTATAAAGGGATGGACATGGTCAGCAACAGTACTCTGGTAGGCTGTGGCATTTAAATGATGCTCAGTTGGTAGTAAGGGACCCAAAGTGTGCCATGAAAACATCTTCCTCATGTTTACACCACCACCAGCCTGAACCATTGATACAATGCAAGATAGATTTATACTTTCAGGTTGTTTACTCCAAATTCTGCCCATGCTAATTGACGTCCCAGGCTCTGGTTCTTCAAGGACAGGAGTGGCACCTGGAGTGGTCTTCTGTTGCTGTTGTCCGTCTGCTTCCATTGTGCATTCAGAGATATTCTTCTGCATACTTTGGTTTTAATGAGTGATTATTTGAGTTACTGCTACCCAGCTGGCCATTCTCCTCTGACCACTGGCATCCACAAGGTATTTTTTTTCCCAGAGAACTGCCACTCACTGGATATTTTCTCTTTTTGGACCATTCTCTGTAAACTCTAGAAAATCCCTGTAGATCATCATTTCTGAAATACTTTAACTTGACCATCTGGAACCAACATCCATACCATGTTCAAAGTCACTTAAATTTTCAACATCTTATCGCAGCTAAACTGATTTCTTGTCTCATGTCCAGCTATGGCAAATGCTTGACTGGAAATGGACCCCCATGGTGGTTTCACACATGTGCAGTTTGGTCTACACTATTTGAGCTCTTCTGAAGCTAGTGCAGTTGATTAATAAACCAGCACTGGTATAAGTTGGGCCTTCTGCCATAGTAAAGGCTGCACGCATCTGTACATTCATCTCAACACAGACTTATGATGGAGTGTCAACGAGAATACTTGATCTGCCTGTTGAATTGTGTATCTATCACCTGCTGTGTCTTTACAGATGCTCAAAGAGGATCAGAGTTTATACGAGTTCAGTCACATGGGTCAGAGGCCCATCATCAATACATCACAAATCACAGTGGTGTGAAAATGTTCTTGTTTCCATTCAAAAACACATGGCTTCTGATGTATGCTCATGTAGACCTACCCACTTGAAAAACAATCAAGACGAATATACATGCTGAGTGTAGCTTCCAATCTGCTGAGTTGCTTTAATAATATGCTGCTACAAGCCCAAAGGCCACTTTAGAGTCTGCAGAGAAATGCTCCTTTAATTGATATTGGACAGCATGCACTTTTAATCCCAATAAGAAAAGGACTGATGTTTCTGCTGCTGTTTTGGTTTTGGCCACACTCATTGTGTGCGTAAATGTCAAGCTGTTTGTCTTCCAGGCTGAGTCACACTACCTTCCTTGGCTGTCCAGTGCGCTTTGAAGAACGTCTTCCTATTCTGAATCTTGTAAACAAAGCATTTCCCACCACAGTGTAACACAGGAGATACACAAATAGGCTGTGGTGAGTTAATAATACACACACACACTGAAGGGAATCGCACCTGCAACTTGTCTTATAGATGTTTATTTAAAAGCAGCACACAAAGCCAAGAGGCTATTTCCCATTTTCCCACTTCCCAACCACCTGATTCCCGGATCAGGATATTTTTCACACTTCGAACGGCATTTTCCTGGCAGACTTGGTTTGTGTGGGCAGAAATCCATCAGTCATATTCTCTCAGCACAGCTCACTGTCTCTTTCAGCTGCTGTCAGCTTCCACAGGACAGGCCAGATGGTCATGTGTGAGGCCTATGAAGAGGACTGGCCCAGGAGCCATGACAGCTCATTAGTGTTTGACCAGCTAGTTGCACTGCAAACAACTCTGAGCTTTAGCAGCACTGTCAGTAAAGAAAGCCACACAGACAGTAATTCCATTTTTAATTCCATTTTAGACAGTAATTCCATTCCATTTTTTTTTTTTGTATAACTCAATTCCAAAAAGGATGGGATGCTGTGTAAAATATAAATAAAAACACAATGCAATGATTTGCAGATCTCATAAACCAATATTTTATTCACAAAAGAAGATAAAAAATACATCAAAAGTCAAAAAAGAGACATTTCACTATTTCATGAAAAAAAAACTAGGTCATCCTGAATTTGATGGCAGCAACACTCAAAAAGGGCAACAAAAGTTTTCATATGAAAAACACATTTTCATGCAATACACAAAGTATTTTATCCATTTCACAAAGAATTGTATTCATTTCACAAACAGTTAAAATTAATCAGATGGTTTTAAAAGAATGATCCACATTTTTGCATAGAGGCCTATTATCAGCAACAGTCAGTCCTCTGCATCAATCTCCTGGTATGGCTGCTAATCCAGATTAATCGTTTTATGAGGCTAATTGATCATTAGAAACCCTTTTTTGCAATTGTGTTACACAGCTGAAAACCATTGTACTAATAAGGGAGCAAAAAACAGAGCATGAAATTCGTTAGGTTAGTTTAGTATCTGAAGCATCAGCAGTTGTCCGTTTGTTTACAGGCCCAAAATGACCCAAAAGAAAGAACATTCTTTAGAGACTCATCAGTTTACTGTTGTGCTTAGAAAGGAAGGTTATTCAGCATGTGAAATTGAGGAAACTAAGAATCTCTTACCATGCTGTTAACTACTCCCTTCAGAGAGCAGCATAAACTGGCTCTAACAAGGACAGAAAAAAGAGTTGGAGGCCCTGATGCACAACTGTGAAAGAAAACAAATACTTGAGAGTGTAGTTTAAGACAAAGTGTCCTCACAAGTCATCAACTGGCAGCTGCAGTAAACAGTACCTGTCACACACCAGTGTCAGCATCAATAGTGAAGAGGTGTCTTCAGAATGCTGGACTTCATGGCAGAATTGCCAAGAAAAAGCCATATCTCAGACAGGGCAAAAAAAAAAAGAAAAGAAAAGAAAAGACATAGGTGGGCAAAAGAGCACAGACGCTGGACACTGGAAGACTAAAAGAAGGTGTTGTGGACAGATGAGTCCAAGTTTGAGGTCATCTGATAAAACAGAAGAACGTTTGTGAGAACAAATCAAAAGATGCAAGAACAGTGATTAATATCATCAGTCAAGCATGGTGGAGGCAGCATGATTGTCTGGGGTGCTTTGGAGGTGGTAAAATAAAAGATTTGTACAGAGTGGAAAGGACATTGAGGAAGGAAAGCTATCACAAGAGTTTGCAACATGCCATACCCCGTGGACAGGACTTGATTGGGGCCAGGTTCATCCTACAGCAGGATAATGACCCCAAAACACTTCCAAAATATGTGTGCAATATTTAAAGAAAGCAGTTGGCCAGAATTCTGACTGTAATGGAGTGGCCAGCACAGTTTCAAGATCTGAACCCTGATGAGCTGTTGTGGAGCAGCTAGACCATATGGTATGGAGGAAGACTCCATCAAGCCAATCCATCGTGTGAGCAATGCTCCAGGAAGCACTGGGTAAAATCTCATCAGATTACCTTGAAAAATTGATAGCCAGAATGCCTAAGGTCTGCCAGGCTGTAATTGCAGCAAGTGGTGTTTTTCTCATGAAGGCAAAGTTCTAAGAACACATTCACCAGTTCCGTTAAAATCACTATTTCTAACTCTGACAATGTTAGTATGTCCTGTTCATGTGCTATATATTCAGACTAGTTTCATGTGTGTTTCAGTGGAAAATAAAAGAATTTCCAATTCCCAAACTTTGGAGCAGTAGTGTAGGTTCAACAATCTGGGGAAAACTGTGTATACAAATTGTGGACCAATGTCAGAATAATGTTTCTCAACATAAAATTGCAAAGACTTTGAATATTCCTTTTTCTAGAGAGAGGGATAACAGCTCCCTTGTATTCTCCCCAAGGGATCGCCTCAACAGATTTATCCACACTGGTAATTCGGCAGAGGTTTTACACCAGATGCCCTTCCTGATGTAACCCTCTATGGTGAAAAGGGCTTGTGTCCCCACCTGGAATTGAACCAGGGACCTTTTACTTGTGAGGCAAACATGTAAGTCACTACACTACGGAGACACTGAGAGAGAAATCAAGACAATGTTGTCAAATCTGTTTGTAGTTTTAGTGTGTTTGGTGTAACAAGTTACAAGAGAATAATAAAGACTTAATGGATGTTTACCAAGCAAATTTCTTTATAACAATAGTTTATATCCATAGCCAACTACTTCATCATATTAATTTTATGCAAAAATGAATAGGTAAATTGATGAAGAATATGAACAACAGTCTTAATTAAATGCAGATATCATAATTTTATATTTGAGGTCTCCTTATAAATCATCGTTTTACTCCTTTCAGTTGCTTTTCATGGATGTTCCTAGATTTCCTTTAATGGCAATGTTAACGTATAGTGGTCCTGACACAAATGGCAGCTATTTCTACTCCTTTTGTTTTTTCCTGTTGGATGAGCAAGAAGTTGTGCTTCGTGAACTGCTGAGAGAGTTGGGGAGGTCAGTTATCTGACGCAGATAGAAGGGAAGCAGGAAGCAAAGGAACAAGTTTAAGAAACACACAAATTTACTGTACATCAGAACAAACATATTTTATAAGATAAAGGCAGACATTTGGGCAGGCGAAAGGTTGAAAAGGAAACAAGGAACTTTGATCTTTGTATTATAGTATAAAATGTTGATGTAATGTGCTAAACTAAAGATCTAGCAAATGATCCCTCAAGACAGACTACTTCACAGAAACCCCTAGGCAGAGAAGAACATGGAGGGCAGCAATTATCTCAGTGTACATTCAGTCCCTGTTGAACCACTAAGCAGTTTGTCATCTTGGATCCCAGTTAAGTTTCATTTACGCTTGTGCATTAATTCAACATCATCGGTACATCATAGCTGCAAACCCTTATAAAACCTTTGTAAAACCCTACATCACAACTCTTGCCATAAGATGCCTGAGACCTGGACACCTACAGACAACCAGCTTTACTCAGTACCGGCACCATCAAGTTGAACTGTGAAGAGAAGGCATCAATAGCTCCAGATATACTATCAAGACAGAATTGGGTTTTCAACAACAGCAGTGCAGATGGACCTCTATAAACTATGATGACCGTAGATATATAAAACCCACTTAACATGTGAACATAGGAAATTAAAAACAAAACAGTGCTCAACAGAGAGAAAATGCTCAGGTTCAGTTCCTTTTCTTAGTAATAATGTTCACATTCATCTTCACATAAAAGCTATCTGTATCTCAGAGGTTAAACGGTTACAGGTAAACAGGAAGATTTTTGAAAAGCACCAGGAAGCAAGAGAGGAAGTGCAAAGGTGACAGGATCCATCAGGGGCAATAGTATAAACAAACAACAAATGAGCACTGGTCCAAATCCATCATTTCTTATTTTGGAATTCTATTATAGTTGGAAAACAGCTTTTGTGTAGCCAAGGAAAGTGCTCATTTAAACTGTGTTTAGGATTTTGATTTCTGTCACATGATCACATCGTTTTTCTGTTTTTTTATTTTAACCAAGTAAGATCAAAGCTTGAATGTCCAAGCGGAAAAGAAGTGTACCGTAGCTACTACACAAATGCAGCCTTGGGGATTTAATGCTTTCATTATGAATAAACTTCTGCACTTTTTTAAGTACGTGATAGTAGCAGTAGGCAACTTTTTAAATATAAGAAATAGTGATACAGACCTGAAAGAAAGTCTTTCAGGTTAACTGAGCAACATAAATGTGTAGGGGCACATTTATGTTGCCATTTAACTGATGTTAAATGGCAAAATGGACATCCCAGATATTACCTGGATTTGTTGATGTTATCATTATGCAAGCAAATTCTTGCTTGTAAGAGGAAACCTTGGAGCAATTTCTACATTACAGCAGACGCTGTACATATGTCCATGGTGTAAGGACAAGTACTGATTTACTTTAATGTTTAGTGTTCAGTACTGATTTATTACAGGTACAGTAGTGTACAATTTCCATGAGAAGAGAAAAAAGTCTTCTCTGTGTGTCCATAGCCCCATAACGGAGATACATTTAGGCACAGATTTGCAATCCCTCCACAAATGAGGATTTTCCCTGTCTCTGGGGGGCAGTTTCTTTAAAGCAGAGGTCACTAGACATGTACAGGAACATAGACAGACATATTTGTTTTTGCCTTAATGGCACTAAGTTAGAGTCACAGAAAGAAAAACATTTGACTTATGCATCTGCTTGTTTGCTCTAAAGCTATATGATGTTTACACTGAATGAGATATTCAAACCCAGTACTCAGTGTTTTCAGTAGCTGCAGATGTGAGTAATTTTATGTGCATTTCATGAGATATAGCCTGAGATATTCAGGATTTAAAATAGAGATCTGTGGGTTTGCACAGAAAAAAAGGAAACATTTATCATCCATATAAGGCCAGACCCATGAACAGATGGAAACCTCAGTGTGGCTTCCAGAGTGAGATCTGCCTGTCATAGCAAGCTGGATGCTTGAAAATGAGTTGGGATCATTTCATTCTTCTCCATTTCTATACGTTTATATTTTAACATTTGTCTCAAGCCGGATTTCTAACTAAATATATAATATTTTTATGTGGTATGGCAGAGACGACTCACAATTATGTAAAGGACAAGATACAGTAGTTTATGTCATGCTCAGGTGATCTTTATGCCAAGTTTCTTCATCAAAATGAAGATGTTCCCTCCAAAGAACTACTTTCTGAAAAATAACTTTTCCATGGTAAATTGCTTCCGGAGCCAGTTTCCTTTTTTTCTTTCTTTTTCTTTTTTATGGTTTCTTTTTAAAATGAGATTATCTAAAGAAGAGCACAGTTGTAATTACATAGCTTGTATTCAGTTCTAGCCTAATGTTATCTGGGATAGGCTCCAGTTCCCCCTGACCTTAACTGAATAAGAGATTAAGAAAAAGGATGGATAATATCTGAAACTGGTTACCATGACAGTTTGTTCAAATATTTGTGGTTCTTAAATGTTGCATTTTAAAAGATTTTGGTAAACTTTTCTTCTACCACCGCCTACAGGTAAGCACTTGTGGCTTTCAGTAAAATGGTAATGAACAATAAATGATGTATTGCAATGACATTTTTTGCAAGCATTCAAAATAATTCAAATTTGCAGTGGCTTAGGTAATCCTGTGACCTTTCATCCTGGCATCATTCTTGCATCAGCATACTAATTTCTTAGATAGCTTGGTTCAAATACCTGAAAACTAATCAGCCTCAGCTGCTCTTTCTGTTCAGCACAGCAATAAACATAGAACATGATGGTGATGTGAGCATGCACTATCCAAATCCCCTGGGTCTCGTCATATAGCATCAAGTCATACAATCCACCTATGCACAATCAAAGCAGGATACTTGACAGTGCTGCAATTAGTACATAGACATCTATATCCGTCTTTAACAGCTTTATATGTTTGAAGGTAGCACAACAACTCACTGCTGAAAGACACTGGTGCCTTAAAGATTCTTTACCTACCCAGGAGTGGGTGTGGTGGGGGTGGGAGGTAATCACTAATGCATTAGGCATTTAATATGTACTGGCCCAGTCAAATGGGATAATTGCACCAATTTTGCCATTGCGTTGGAGTGAAACTCTGAAATACCCAATCTTTAATGACAGCTGAAGAGCAGTAGGCACTGATTTGAGCAGTGCAGGAGAAAGAGTGTATCTTCTTATTCTCTGACTCATCATTAATTTCAAAAGAAAGTAAAGATTTAATTATGCATTGGTACTGCAAGGCTGAAAGTTTCAAATGTAGTGTTAAAGATGCCATTTTAACAAAACTTTGCAGTATGTGAAAAAATATTTTTGAGCAAGACAATTTTTAAACTCCAAGTGTTCATTTCTGTTATCCATTTATTAATTAATTCCTTTCTGAGATTCAGGAAGTGAGTGAATGGGAACGTATTTAAATGGATCCAGCATTTCAAAGACTTGAGAGGGCATAGCGGAGAAGCAAATGCATACTAATGGCTATGTTATTTCCCGCCCGTCCTTAGACATAATGGTCAAGCTCTTATGGAAGATATGCCTCATCTTTGAGAATAATCTCATCCTCAGTGCCTTGAATATACTAATCGGTAGGATAGAGCTTTAAACTGTCTAGCAAACATTCAAATCAAACTCTTAGAAACTTTCTTTAGCTCAGCTGACTCCACAAAGGAGCCTTCTTGGAAATACACAGTTGCCAAACTGTTTACGTGTTCAATCCAACAGGGAGATAAGGGTGGACTTCTCAGAAAAACACTGAGAAGAAACCAACTGGCAAAAATCCAATCAAGCCATTTAGTGAAGGTACATTGTTGAGACATCACCCTCTCTCACGGCAGGAACAAGACTGATGAGTCTGATTATCAGGAAACTTGAGGGGTGAAGGGCTGAGTATACATAGTTCAGATTACATAAGGTTTTCTCATATCACAATGATCAATCATTTTTTTATACTTTATATAGAGACCCTTACGACAGATAGTAGGATGCAAATTGAATGATATAGAGGTTATAGTTTGACAAAAATATTATTCTGAGGTCTCCCTTTTGGTTACACTATCATATTCATGGATGGCCAGATCATTGCTGAGGTGTTTTGTAGTGTTTGTGGTCAGTACAAATGGTTGTTATGGCTGTTAAATCCATGTCTGATTTTTAATTATTTGCTTATTTTTGCAGGGCACTGAGAAAACCTGCTAGGGTTGGCTACTACACTGTGTATTAACCTTTCATTTAATGCAAATTACAATGTTGAATTGCTCTTTATATTATCTTCCTCTACTTCTATGGTAAGACTTTGTTGGACGAACAGCCTATCAACATAAAAATAAACTCCATTTGAGCACTTTCAATCTGGAGTTGACAGACCTCCCAGAATCCACATCAGAAGTGTCACCCTCTCATAAAGACTATAGTCTTCCTGTATCATCCATTGTAAGTAGGTGTACACCTCAGACTCACACAGAAGCATGCAGTCTGCCTCCTTTCTCTGAATATACTGAATATAAAGAGACTCATTTGAAAATTGAAGCTGTTGAGCTATAAGTACTGAAGTTAAAGATGATAAGTAAAAATAAAATATCCTGCTAATGCCACATTTAATATCCCAAAAACTGGAGTTTATTTTTATGTTGATTAATAGACTACACCCAGTTTAAACACTCAGTTTACTGATAGCAGTATTTTTTATTTCTATGCTAGACATCTAGTGATATCAATGAGAACTTTTTAATCATGTAGAGAAAAATGGTGCTTTCCCTAAAACACACAAAATGAGTAGCCAGTGACCTGAGATAGAGTCCACTTCCCACTCTGAATTATTCTTGCTATCCAAACCTGAGCATATTTTCCCTCTGAAGAGACATTTTACATTTAGAGGATGAGACACCAACCTTAGATTTTGCTTCCATAAATATTAACTTTATAGATTGAATTTTTTTCATCTTGTTTTTACTGCAACTGTAACATCAATAATTATAGAAGTATTTGTAAACAGCATGTTGACAGTCACAAAAAAGCCAGGCAGCTTTTGTTGTAGGACAGAGCCTGTGTGTGTGTGTGTGTGTGTGTGTGTGTGTGTGTGTGTGTGTGTGTGTGTGTGCTACTCTTACTCTGTTACTCTAATAGAGAATAAATGCAGATGTAGATTCTACAGTGACTGCTGAGTTTCAGCCAGTAGAAACTACTCTATAGCTGCTACATACAGACTAGAATGCTCTTTTTAATATTAGTTTAGGTAAGCTGTTTATTCTGCTCATTTTCGTAGGAGATCACATACAAAAACAGTCATCTCAGAGATACCAGCATCCAAACAGGGACTCAAACCAGAAATGTATGAGTTACTAGTTGGCTGCTCTAACCCCCAAGCTGCCCACCCAACCATAGCAGGCTAGAACCAGCCGTGTTGATAACAATGCTTATTCAAATTCTTACTGAGAGTTACAATAAAAAAACAAATGCCACTTGTGTGTGGGTTGCAGATATGAAACTAATGGCATGCATCTGGTTAACTTAGCCTCCAATGCCTGTAAAACTGAAATATGTCACCTCCATTATTCTCCATCAATTTAGTATTGAAGCAGGTATACTGTCTAGTAAAATGGCTTACAAGCTGCAACTTTATCACTTAAGATGTGATCTGAGCCTCAGGTGAAATAGAAACTGTGTGAAGATAGAAGCAAAATATTTTATTTTATAATGTTGTAATTTTTATTATATGAGTGCTCTGTGAGGATGCAAACTTAGCAATAACAAAAACCTCACTGATTAACCCTTTCTTGTATTATTTTAATATCAAGCTGTTAGTGTTTAGCTTAGCTTTTTTCCATATGTCCTGATGGCTTTTAGTGGCTTCTTCTTGATGCTGCATCCAAAGACCTTCATCATTGTTTGTGCTTAGTCATCACACATTACATCCATCTTCAGCTGAGCCTTAATCAGACTTGAGAGTCTGCCAGCTAGGATTCAAGTGCCATTTTAAATCAAATGTAATGTAGTTTCTGATTACAGAGGTCTGGGGTGTTCAGATGGTGTGTTGCTGGTGGTCTGAGCCATATGTGTGGGTTGCAGAGAAAAAAGCATTCTGGCAAAAGTGGGCGAGCTGCTGTGATTTGTAGTCCACCAGGGTCAACGTTGATGGAGCTGTAGATTCAAAGGCCAATTTCAATGTTCTTTCATTCCTGGACATTTTATTTTCTACTTTTTACACTAAACACACCACACACACACACACACACACACACACACACACACACACACACACACACACACACACACACACACACACACACACACACACCCAGGCAAACAAGAACAGGGTC
>VUQH01005327.1:4403-21196 GCA_015106775.1 Etroplus canarensis | reverse complement strand
ATGCAAAAGGTATTCAGAAGGTGAAGGACCTTTATTCAGATGGCGTCCTGCTTACATTCGATCAATTATGTCAGAGGTACTAAATTTCGAAGAAGCACTTCTTCAAATATTTGCAGTTAAGAAGTTATATTTCTTCAAAACACAAACAGATAATGTGTATACCATCTTTATCTGAATTAGAGGAAATGACACTTGCTAACTTAGAAGGGAAGGGCCAACTATCTAAATACTACAATATGTTGCAAGGGTATGCAGTATGTGTGTGTAATGTGTAAATGTTATTTGTTCGTGAAAAATTTTGAAAAAGACAATAAACACTGGCAAAAAAAAGAAAGAAAAAAGAGAGAAAGCATGTAGCTAAATTGACATATTGAGAATAAAAAAATATTTGAACAAAAGAAACACATTACACCAATAAGAGATTGTATCACTTCTCATTCTAAATCCATAGGAGTTAATATAAAGTTGGTTCCCCTTTTGCAGCTATAACAGCTTCCACTCTTCTGTGAAGACTTTCTACAAGATTTCAAAGTGTGTCTGGGGGAATTTTTCCCCATTCATCCAGAAGAGCATGTGAGAGGTCAGACAGTGATGTTGGACAAGAGGACCTGGCTCACAATCTCCATTCTAGTTCCAGTTCGGGGCAGCGGTGGCTCAGGTTGTCAGGATGCTGAACTGGAAACCAGAGGCCTGCTGAGTGCTACTGGCTCAAGACCTGCCTGGACCTGGAGATCAAATCATGATCCATGAATTTAAGACCCGTTCTGGACCCATGTTTTTGGAGGAGACTAGAGGCCAGGGAAGTGGTGGCTTAAAACCCTTCCGAACACTGCCGAAGCTCCCTTGAACAAGGCACCAAACCCCCACATTTGGTTTACTTGACGCCTGTGATGGGCAGCCTTCACGCAATACCCACCTCTTCACTGCATATGTGTTCACTGGTTTCTCTGCATGTGTGTGCATAACAACATAAGAGTGTGTATTGGGGATTTGTAATTTCCCTATAAGGGATAAATAAAAGTATGTCTTGTCTTGTCTTATCTTATCTTATCTTATCTTATCTCATCACAGAGGTGTTTGCTGGCACTGACTTCAGAGCTCTGCGAGAGCCAGTCAAGTTCTTCCACATCAAACTCATCCAACCATGTGTGTATGCACATTGCTTTGTGCACTAGGGCACAGTCATGCTGGAACAGAAAAAGGCCTTCCCCAAATTGTCCTCACAAAGTTGGAAGCATAGAATTCGCCAAATTCTGTGCTGAGCTGAAGTATTAAAGGGAACTCTAATTATTGACCTTAATGTTGTTATTGCCCTATTCTACTAAAATTCATTGTTAGTGACACGTGAAAACCCCTAATAACTTTAAAAAATTGCATGTTTTTCTACTTTTATTGACCTACAGAGGTTGCCATTATTTTTCCTACGCAATTCATTCTGGGACGATGACGTAAATTGGTTGCAGAACGTGACTTTGATTTTGGCTAGATTTTCTTTTACTACTGAACAATGAATATTCGTGAACAATCCTGCACTATTTGCAATTTCCAGTCAAAAAGCAACAAAAACAATGACGTAAGTCTTCACTGCTTTCAGAGGGATAAGAGCAGGAGAGCTGATTGGGAGAAAACTTGTGGACAACCACAACTTCCTAAGGACCCGCGCTTATGTTCTCCACACTTCTCTCCTGATACCTTTGAGTCATTTTGTCAACCACGGCTGCTAAAGGAGCTAACAGGGGCCAATGGTTATAAATGAAGGCTGAAACCAAATGCCGTGCCAACAGTTCTCCCTCACAAGGTGCCTAAACGCTGCAGGCTGACAAGCGAAAAACACGCAGAGAAACGACAGAGACAAGAGACGCTAGATGCTCGTCTGCTGGGATGTAAACAACTGGCTACCCCTGTCACAGCCTCCGAGAGTGAACCATTGGACACAGCCCTGGACATGGAGGAACCTGACAACCCACCGGTTCATTTAATCAGACTATCTGCAAGTGTCCAGTTTTCTTTAACTATGACTGATGCCGCAACTCAAACAGATGTCAGCGTATAGGATGTAGTGGTACAGTGGCAGGCAGATGTGCATTACCCGATCACCGTGGATCGTATTTATGTAGGAAAAACAAAAAGAGGAAGACTGTCAGTCACAAGATATGTTCTTTTCAAATGATAGCTCAAGAGGGGGGAGTCGGCCCCAGTACAGCCAGTCTGATTCTGAGTATCTGTACTAAACACACACCACGCACTTTAATCTATACACTCCTGGACTTTTCAGCTTAAAACTTCTTATTGTGTTTTATTATTATTATTATTATTATTAGTTTATACCTTCTTATCCTTAGTTGTGGGTACTACTGGAAGTGTGAATTTCCCTTGGGGATAAATAAAGTATTTATCTAATCTAATAATCTAATCTAATCAACTTGTTTGTATGATTTACTATGTTTAGTATACATTACTGTAAATGTGTAATGCACTACTCTAATCTATATTAGAATACATTTAATCCCAATGCTTACAGTGAACACCTGCTGAAAGAAACGTTCTCTCCGACTTGGCACTGGCAAGCAGCTGCCGCACAAACACCAGTTTTTTTGGCCTTCTCTCTCTCCCTCCTTTTATCCATCTGATCGTCCTCATTTTTAAGTGCATTTTCAGTTATTTCTTCATTATTATCTCTGCCAGTGCACTCCAGTTCAAGCTGAAAAGGCTGAATGAATATATGGAATACTACTACATGGGGCAGAGACGAAGGAGCCATTTGACGTCATTACCCAGAATGCATTAAAATGTGAACAGCAATGAGAGTGTACGAGTGAAATTAATTTTTTAGAATTTCATAAAAACTATCAAACAAGGTCTATTATTCCTCCCAGTCAGAGTTCTTTTTAAGATTTCCCCTCACTGGAACTAAGGGGTCCAGGCCAATCCTATTAAAACAATCACCAAACATCCACCAAACTTTACGGTTGCCACAATGCAGTCAGACAAGTAATGTTATCTGTGCATTCACCAAACTCCGACTCATCCTTCAGACTGCCTGATAGAAAAACCTCATTCATCACTCCTCAGAACATTACTCCTTGGTTCCAGAGGCCAGTGGTGGCATTTCTTTACAGCTCTCCATCTGATGCCTGGCATTGTGCTTGGTCATGTAAGGCTTGCATACAGCTGCTCAGCCATGTAAACTAGTGATGTGTCAGTCGCGAACACACCGGTACAAAGAGCAGGCTCTTTGAAGTGAACAATAACAAGAGCCAGCTCCTGGTTGTTGTTATAATATAATATAAGGCAGAATGATATAATAATCTCCAGCTACGAGTGTTAAACACTTTCACTAATTAAATATCATGTGTACTGTATGCTGTGAAACCAATCACGTTAGGGTAGGTGCAGAAAAGGAGAGTAAAGACTACAGTACACTGCATGAATTCTTGAAACAAAAATTATGAAAAGTAGGATTTGGATGCATTTTAACAATCGTGATAACGCAAAGGCAGAATGTAAAATTTGTACAACTAAGCTGTTGTTTGCCTGACACCTAAAAGTGTTGGATGTTGCTGTTTTGCACATTGTAATACTGTAAATTAATTTTGTATGTATTTTTATCATTATTTTTTACTGTAAATGGGTAATATTAATTTTATTAACAAGGTACATTTACTTGAGTCTTGTATTTACTGTGCCTTTTTTCAGTATTTTTTCCCTGCAAAGTTTGGAGTCAACTGTTTTTCTGGTTTTATTTTTTTTTACTGTTATTAATACAAGAAAGGCTCTTCTCTTTTGTTAGAGGTGTGTGTTTAAATAAAAACTGAAAAATGTCAAAAGCTGTCTTTTTTAAAATGTCTAATGTTTTTACAGGTGCTTCTGCCTTATGTAGAGTAGTTCAACAAGCTGTCGGAGCATTCATTGGGTGATTTTATAGTTAAGTTGGTAAACAGAATAGAAACAATTGGATTCAGTAATTTAATATTAGAGGTTGTAATTTTTACTTTTAAATCCTTTAGTACAAATAATGTATCAAATAATTTAAGTGATATGTGTACACCTACATATTATGAGTCTAAAGTGTGCAAAATTTGACTGAATTATAAAAGGTAGATGTGGTAACATGGCTCTCTAAAAAGAGCAGAAGTTCCCATCACTGATGTAAACCCATGTCATGAAGCTCCCAGTGCACAGTTTCTCTGCTGCTGTTAACGCAAGAGCAGGTTTGGTATTAACATCTGAGTCAGCAGAGTATTGGCCACTTTTATGCACTATGTGCCTCAGCACTCTGTGACCCCACTCTGTAACTCACTGTGGTCCTAGACACTTCCACTTTGAAATAATACCACTTACAGTTGATCACAGAATATCTAGGAGAGAAGAAATTTTCCAAATGTAGTTTTGCAACAGTGGCATTCCATTGCAGTACCACGCTCAAAATCAGTGAGCTTTTTCATTATTTCGCAAATATTTATAAAGGCTGCATGATGAGGGTCTTGATTTACATACTTTTGTCCATATAGTGTACATTATGATAGGCAGCAATTTGTGAATCCTGGTGTATATCAATCACAGTGCTTGGATACTGTTTGTGGACTCCCACAAGGGTAGGTACTGAGGACAAAGCTGTTTATTCTCATATATCAATGATATATGTAAAACATCCAGAGTACTACAATTTGAATAAAACTAAATTTATATTATTTTTGGAATTATAGAAAAGACCTAACAGTAGAAATAATGATAAATAATACTGAATTAGAGCAAGTTTTTTAATATAAAATTTCTTGGTGTGACTATTGACGACATAATCTGCTGAAAACCTCATATTAAATATATACAAATAAAACTGTCAGTAAATATTTCAGTACTGAGTAAAGCAAAACACCTTTGGAATTACAAGTCACTACACATCCTTTACTGTTTACTTATATTACCATATTTAGATTACTGTGTGGAAGTTTCGAGCAACACTTATAAAACATCACTTCAACCGTTACGTAAACTTCAGAAAAGCGCAATCAGAATCATTCATCATGCTGGATTAAAAGACCACACTAGTATTCTGTTTTGCAAGTCAAGAATTTTGAAGTTTACGGATCTTATTAAATACAAAAAAGCACTAACTCTGTATAAAGCCAGAAACAATATGTTACCAGAAAATATTCAAAGCATGTTTGTTAATAGAGAGGGGGTTACAACCTCAGGGGTAAATTAAACTATAAGACACTTTATGCACGGACAAATGTCAAATGTTTTTGTGTTAGTATTCCTGGAATTAAGCAGTGGAACAGTTTACCAGAGGGACTGAAACAATGTTCAAGCATAATTCTTTTCAAAAAGATGTTTCAAAACATGGGATTTGGAACACTACAGTAACAGTCTTTGATAAGAAGGAATGAAAAAATAAGTATAAATTAATTTATGTTACCTGTGTGTATGTATATGTGTTTGTGTGGATATAGATAAGTATATATATATATCTGTGCATGTGTGTGTACACATATGTGTAATGCACCTAAGTATTGAAATTAAGATAGACAAATGAGAGAGGGAATTGATAACTATTTATATACTTCTTCCTACTCCTTTTTGGACTCACAACTAGGGACTCTCTTTTTTGTTGTTGTTTGTTGCTCTTTTGTGTGCACACAAATACATTTTATTCTGTCGTCTTTTGTTTACATGTATGAAATAAACTAAACTACACTAAAAAAACTATAAATCCTGTCATGTGTTGTGTAATTATTAGTGCAGAATATTCAAGGACACAGCTGTCTCAAGTTGATATCCTGGATTTACTTGTTTTGTCTGACAAAATGTTTGTTCTGACATCAAAACCTTCTCAAAATGGTGCATTTAAATCACTGAACCATGAATATATAATTGGTGCAAGAAAAGAATGACTAAAATTGCAAAGAAAATTCATTTTCTTTTGATCAGCCCATTGTTGAATTGCTCTATCAATGAACTGGCTACATTGGGGGATTTTTTTGTTCTAAATGTCAAAGCAACAAAAGTTATGCATTAAGTTGCCCACATAATGTCACTCTTTGATATATCCCTCTGCTTTACCATAATTCAGCTGCTCCATTTTCAGTGACTGGTCATGGGGCAATGTCAAGCAAAACAACACCAACAACATCACCAGCAACAACCACTGGCTGATGAATGACTGCTGAGATGGAGACGGGGATCGAAGGGATTGATCCACACCCCGCTATCTCATCCCTGTTTTTACCCTCTGTCAAACAGGTGCCGAGGGGAGATGGATTCTGTCTGCCGAAGGAGTGGATTAATGGCAGTAGCAGAGGAGGGTCTGTCTGCATCTTGGACCCAGCCAAGTGGTGCTCTCCCCCAGCAGAATAGAGGCAGCAGAGGTGTTATTGACAAGACTCCAGGAGAAGAGGAGGTGCCAGTGCCTCAGGTAGATTGGAGAGAGGATTGGGAGAGGAGAAGCTCTCTCCAGCTTTATTCAGACTGCCATGCACACACATAAACACTCCAAAACATTTGTGTATAAACACACTATTGCAACCACCCCATTAGAGAACCTCTTTCAGGCATAATAATGGATGGTAAGAAGGTTCAACCTCTCATTCACCTTTGTTCAGTCGTCTTGCTCAGTGAATTGAGTAGCCAAGGTAATGAATATGCATGTATGCGTAGATTATGTTCACAAGCTCAACATAGAGAATATGAATTGCCAATTGAACTGAGTTAATGACACAAACATAACCCTTTGTTCAATTTCCATTGACTTATTGGGTGCTTAATTAATTGTCTGGCTTGAAATTACAATGGATATTTTTAGTGCATGGAGATGTATTCTGTAAACATAGATTACATTACTCTAATTGAGGGAATAGAAAATATGTCTAAATCACTCCTAATATCACATCAGCGCTAATGGCAAAACAAATGGAGCAAGCTCATTCATCTTTGCCAACAATAACTCAATTAACTATAATATGATACATTTAATGTTGAAGTGGTCACACTTGATTGGTATTCAAAAACTTTGAAGGTCACAGTCCAGGAACTTGGCTTATGTGGAAAAGTGTTATGGATTCACTTGCTGGGTAGAAGGCCCCGAGTGTTGTGGTGAGGGAGAGCAGGGAAGTTCAGTATGCTGCTGACATCCATCTCACCCTCTCTCACTTTCAGCATATCTCTCCTGCGAAACATCACTAACAATTTCTCAATGCAGCCGAAGTGCTAATGCTTTTTTTTTTTTCCTTTTTATAAAAGATGCTCAGCAAGACAACAGGGTGTGCCCTGTCTCAGATTAATGAGTACTCAAATGCAAGCAGACAGCAGTGGAATTAACAACCTCATCTCCCTCCATCTCTGCCTCCTTTCCTTCATCTATTTTGTGTGTGTGTGTTTTCTCAAGACTCTAGCGACTAATTAAAGGAATTGCATCATGAAATGTATGTTTCCTTTTCATCACCCCTCAGTCCTTCATCACCAGGAAAACAGGAGAGTGATTGCCAAGCCCCATCTCACTGCTCCACTTATGAAAAGACATCCTTGCTGGTGTCTGCACCGTTAAGACCCTTGCAGGGTGTTTCACACATCACATATATTAAAATTAAGAAAGTGTGAAAAACTTTGAATTATCCCAGGCTGTGATTAACAGATGAAAATGATAGAAAACAGCTGGAGGTAGACATCCATGTTACAGCAAAATCTTCTTACACACTGAGTGTAATGTAAAAAGTGAGATACCAGCACTATAGTTCAGTAAATCAAATAAATTCATGCTTGCATATGTAACTCAAAAAGCTCTTATGAAACGGCAACACACACGTACAAGGAAATGAGTGATGTGATTCTTGTTAAATGACAGTTAAATGACACATGCTAGTTTCTGATTCAGAGATACAGAAATAGGCCAGAAGCAGAGATTTCACAAGTACAGGAGGTGCGAGGAGCACAGTAACTGTGACTTTAACCTTGGGCTTTTGTTACTGAACCATCTACAGCATGCAAATATTAAAAAATTCTAATGGCAGACGTTTTAAAGAAGAAGAGTTTGTATTAATTTCAGCATCAAAAACTGTCATGAAAAGACATATTCCATATGGACAAAGGTATTGGGCCACCTACTCATTGCACCTACCACCTACATGAGCTTTTATGTAGATCCCATTCCAATCCCATTCTAAATCCTTGAAAATAAATATGGAGTTTGTCCCCTTTTTTAATGCTATAACAGCTTCCACTCTTCTGAGAAGGCTTTCTACAAGATTTTGGAGTGTGTCTAGGGGAATTTTTCTAGCTCATCCCAAAGGTGTTCAATGGAGT
Organism: Etroplus canarensis; assembly: GCA_015106775.1. NCBI lineage: Eukaryota > Metazoa > Chordata > Actinopteri > Cichliformes > Cichlidae > Etroplus > Etroplus canarensis. The sequence continues at coordinate 12,898 of VUQH01005327.1, read as the reverse complement.
TGAGGTCAGTGCTCTCTCAGGACCAGTCATGTTCTTCCACATCAGACTCTTCCAACTATGCATTTATGGACCTCACTTTGTGCTCAGTCATGCTGGAACACAAAAAGGCCTTCCTCAAATTTTCCCACAAAGTTGGAAGTATAGCATTTTTGTAAATGTCTTACTAAGCTGAAGCATTAGGATTTCCCTTCACTGGAACAAAGGGGAACAGAACAACCCCAGAAAAGCAACCCCTTAGCATTATCCCTCCTTCACCAAACTTTACTGTTGCCACAATGCAGTCAGGCAGTTTATCTGTGCGTTCACCAAACTCTGACTCATCCTTCATACTACCTGATAGAAAAACCTTATTCATCACTCCACAGAACATGCTTCCACTGTTTCAGAGGTCAGTGGTGGCATAGTTTACACCTCTCCATCCGATGCTTGGCATTGGTCATGTAAGGCTTACATACAGCTGCTTGGCCATGGAAAATCAGCCATGAAGCTCCTAGTGCAAATTTTTTGTGCTGATGTTAATGCCAGAGGATGTTTGGAACTCTGGTGTTATTTAGTCAGCAGAGCATTAGAGACATTTGCACACAATGTGCCTCAGCACTCTGTGACCCCACCCTGTAACTGTGCACAGTCTGCCACTTTGTGGCTAGCTGCTTTCACAAATGCTTGTAAGGGAAGACTGGTAGATTTTATATGCCTGTGGCAGTTGTTGTTAGGATGGAGTGTGAGGACCCAAAGTGCAGGACTCCAAGGCCAGATGTGGAGGAGTGAACAGAAAGTGAGCATTATTTAAAGCCAGTATAAAGTCTATTAAATAAACAGAATCCAAAGAGTGCAAGACTAAACCACAAGAAGGTGACAAGACTTAACATGATATGATTTGACATAAGGAACACCTAACTACACTAGACAACACAACCCAGAGCAAAAGAAAGGTGGGGGTATAAATACACACAGACTAATGACTAACAAGCAACGGGAGGGAGAGGAGCACAGGTGGCAACATTCAGGGGCAGGAACCAAAAATAGACACAATGCACAGGTCATAACAGGTTACTAAAGTAAAACAGAAAGTAAGAAGCATTACTAAGAACTTGGACACAAGACTGAACTTGACAGAAGACAAGAACACACCCAGCAGGATAACATAGAAGAAACTAGTAAAAGCCAAAGAGGGACTAGAGTCAAAATAAAACTAGATCAGAAACTTAAACCCCTAACTGAAGGATTACAATAAACCATACTAAACATAGGCAGGGCTAGAACCAAGGCTCAACCATAAGCAGAGAATACAATAAACGCAGCCTAAAACTAAGCTCAAAAACAAAACTCAAAAAACAGACACAACTAGACTGCAAAAAACCAGGGTCATGGCAGCTGGACTAAGAGAAACACCTAAATTCAGTGATCAAGTGGTCTGGCCCAGTGTATTTGTCCATATAGTTTATTTCCTGACTTCTTAAACATGCCTGTAGCGCTCAACTACAAGTTCATGATTTCCACATAAATCGGCAAGGCCTAATAAATAACCAAAACCCCTGATGATTGTAGTTTTTAAGAAACATTACTTAAAAGGGAGTAAAAAGTATATGTGTAGGGACTTTTTTCAGCTCCATATTGTGGGATTTCCTTAAAGAGAAGGACCACATCACCTACTGCAACAAGGTGGCATATGAAGGTCTATGATACAGTTGTTTGAACTGATCTTTTCATATTTGTTAAAAATAAAACATGTTTAAATACTGTCCCACCTTCACTTTAATCTAATAAAAAATACATCAATATCACATTTTGACCACTGTTACAAGAGCTTATTTACAGAACGTGATAAGCTGCATTTTCCAGTCATGAAAGGAATCAAAGAATTGCGCTCATGTATGCTCAAACAGCAGGATGAGTCATCCCAAAACTCTGCAAAATGATTTCGCTTTTTCTTTTGCAGCACAGCTTTTCAACTCTTGATGACATATGGAAGACACATCTGTGTTAGCAGTCACAGAAAGTAACCAGTACACTTGGATGGTATCCATTTTTCAAACCTTCTTACCATCCTGACATTTCACCAGGGTATGCTGCAAACCAGTAAGGTAGAAACCAGGACAGATGACATCTTGTAAAATCAATGCAGTCTGGCAGTATTTTGATCTAGAAAATGAGCAGTTGCATGTAAGCTGTATCAGGACAAATTGCACTCACAGTCATGTGAAAAAGAAAGTGTTCACGGTACTCTATGCAGTCCTGAGAAAAATGAAGCACACCTATGCGGCTTACATAGGAATTAATAAATCAAATGCAATTGATTAACAGATGATCAGCCAGTGTGACTGCCTCTATAAAAGCAGTAGTTTCGGCAGTTTTTTGATCTGAAACACCCCAACAGTGCCACAGCCTTCCCTGGAGTGGACACCCCAGCAAATTCACCCAAAGGTCAAGCCGTGCAATGCTCAGAGTTACCTCTCAAAGATTACAGGCCTCATTTAGCATGGTAAATGTTAAAGTTCATGGCAGTACAATTAGAAAAAGGAAAAAAAAAACATTGAAACACAAGCAAAGCTTGTGTTTGCAAAGTTGCAGCTGAACAAACCACTAAACTTCTGGAACAATGGCTTTTGACAGATGAGACTAAAGTGAAACTGTCTGGCCATAATGCACAGCACCATGTTTGGCAATAAACCAAACAGACTATATAAGCATAAACACTTCATACCAATTGTCAAGCACAGCAGTGGAGGGGTGATGATTTGGGTTTGTTTTGCAGCCATAGGAGCTGGGCACCTTGAAATATTGAGTCAACCCTGAACTTTTCTGTATACCCAGGATTCTAGAGTCAAATGTGAGGCCATTTGGCTGCCAGCTAAAGCTTAGCCAAAATTAGGTCATGAAACAAGACAATGCAGACCATCTACAACAGAATAGCTGAAAACAAAAAGAATCAAAGTGATGCAATGGCCTAGTCAAATGATTTCTCTTTACTGACATGAAGCAACTAAAGAAGAATGGACCAAATGGATAAAGTCATAACGAACATTTTTTCTGCTAAAGGGGTTCTGCAAACTATTTCATCATGGGGTGCACTTAGTTTTTCACATGACTGCACATAATCCTGCACAAGCTTTCTTTTTCACACAATTGTATAACCTGAGACCAATGCATTCAGTACAGATATGGTGATTGTAACCTAGAAAGAAAGTAGACTGATGATGTTAGCACTTCTAGTGTTAGCCATACTGAGTCATTTCTCACTTTTAGAGTGATTGTTTTCTTATTACATTTGAATTTTCTTGTAAGTGATGACAAAATCAGTTTCTAGGTACCCTTTTCCTTATATTACTGCTCAGGAACTTGACGACGCATAATGGAGACACAGGTCATTCACAGCTCACTGAACTCAGCTTTGCGTTTCTACCAGATGCCCTTTACTAGCAGAAGCTGTGCAATTTAATAAAATACATGATCTCAGTAGGACCTCTCTGTATCAGTTTGATAGGGCTGTTTATTATTTTGAAGGTACAGAAAAGCATAATCAACCATCAGGATATTTCCCTGCTAAACACCAATAGCATAATTCCTCCAAAACCCAATAATCAATGATTAGATCACAGTTGTAGAGAGTAGTAGAGGTTTTAAAAATATGATAGCTAGAATACATCCTAACACAGGTTAAGAGGAACCTCTTAGCCATAACACATCAATTTTAAAGCCGTATTTGCAGCATAACTATATTAAACCCATGTTATTGCCTATTAAGAAACATGTGCATCAGTATGTTAATCTCAAGAAATGTGTTATTTGGCAGATTAACCTTTTGCCAATCAAGATTACCAGTTAGCCTCAGTTTATCTCTACCTCCTCCTGTAAAAGGATTATAGGGTTCTTGTGCCCAAAATGTGCCATTCAGACATGAGAGAAAGCAGCAATAAAGGGAGGATGGATGTGTGGGTGGAACTAGGATTGGGATTTAAGTGATCTGCAGACAAGGCAGAGGCACGGGCAGAGGGGTCGGGGGTGCCTGATGGATCGTTTTCTGTGAAGAAGTAAGAGGACTTGGAGTACTTTTTCTACTGTCCCCAATTGTCCCATTCGTCTATGTCAGAGCAAAATACAGATGTGTGAGTGTAAGAAAGGAGTTCATTTTGAAGAGCATTTTGCTGAAAAGCACTACCAAGTGATGATCACTTCTAACCGCTACTCCATCTAAACAAGAAATTCACATATATGTCCAAAAAGAAAGCTATGTTTATATGATAAACATTTTATTTTTGATTAAAGGCAGTATGTGTGGCATTTTACAGTGAATAAATCATCACCACATTAACTTGGAGAGACTGGTATAATGTCCAGAGAAAGCCCTGAGGAAAGGTTTCCAACATGTTAGTCTCTTCAGGGAAGTAAAAGAGAAATGGAAAAACATGGAGCAATGCCAGGAAGAAGAATGTGGGGGGGACTCAAACCTGTTCTACGTGACAATGGTTTTAAATTTAGAAGCATACAAATAACTATGAGAGACCAAGGCCTGGAGCTCTGAGTAGTAACTGAACAAAAACAGTAAACCACATAAGGCACGTACACCATCATTAATGCTTGACTAATAAAGACCTTCATTATGAGAAGCATTGTTATATATACTCAAAACTATCCAAGTTTATACAATATTCAATCAGCCAAAACTAATTAATAATTTAACCTGGGAATCTACAAAGTTGATGCTATCACCACCTCACATACAAACAACCAGCTTATCATAACAGAGATACCGGAAAGGCACTATGAAATGATGCAACAAGATATCAGCTAACAGAATTTTGCACCACATGTTCCATGTCTCTAACAATGTAAAAATTATTATAAGTATGCTGTTTTTAATTCATTATCAGGCCTATTAATAATCATTTTCACACCTGTCACTAATTTGCTCCCGTCATAATTAGTAGAGCATTTTACGGTCGTCACATTTCTTGTCAAGTGGAAAAAAAATTCAAGTGAAACAAAATGCATCACAACAAATCTTTGTTTAGAGTGTTCACTCTGCTTATATTATCAGATGTGTTGGGGCCAAAGCAAGAAAAGAAATACAGGAAAAAGGGGTTTTGAATAGCACCCATGAGAGAAATGTTGCTTTGTAATTCTTCACCTACAGTTATGTGTTAAGTTTTTGGACAATTCCACATGTTTTTGTTATTTTGAATCTGTACACCACAGTGGATATTAAACAATGAGATGTGAGTGAAGTGCAGACTGTCAGCTTTAATTCAAGGGGTTTTACAAAGGATTTATATTAACTGTTAAGGAATAAAAACCATGTTTGATTAAAAAAAAAGAATAAAATAAAATAACTCCAGCATTTTCAAAGACTAATAAGTAATTGGACAAGTTAGAATAATTTTAAATATAAGGATTGTTTTGATACTTGGATGAAAATCCTTTGCATTCAGCGACTGCTCATTTAAATTACCAATATGCTGCTCTTCCTCCCTTGAGATACTTTGCAAGACCTTTACTGCAGCCTCCTTCAGTTGCTGCTTGTTTGTCGGTCTCTCTGCCTGCAGTTTTGTCTTTGGTAATTAAAAAGTATGCTCTGCTGAGATGAGATCAGGTGACTGGTTCAGTCAATTAAAATATCCCATGCCTTTGTCTTGAAAAACTCCTGGGTTGCTGGTTAAATCTGAGTGGAGAGTATAGCCCTGTCCACTAGAGAATTAATTCTTCTACTTTTATCAACAGTCACATCATCAATAAACAGGAGTGATAATGCTCCACTGGTAGAGCCATACATGTCCATGCCATAACATTTCCTCCACTGTGTTTGACAGATGATGTGGTATGCTTTGGATCATTACCTGTAACTTGCCTCCTCCATAGTTTTCTCTTCCCATCATTCTGGTACAAGTTAAGCTTGGTTTCATCTGTCCAAAGATTTTTCCCCAGGACTGGGCAGGTTCTTTTACATGCTTTCTGGTAAAGTCTAATCTGGCGTTCCTGTTCCAGAGTGTAACCAGTGATTTGCACTTCGTTGTAAATCCTCTCTATTTACATTGGTGAAACTGTCGCAAGCAGCTACCAAATGTGAGATCAACTCCTTATCTTGTTTCTGCTCAATTTATCATGAAATAACAACAGAACAGACATCACATGGCCATGAATCTGCTTTTGAGTCCACCTTCCAATTTCTTTTCACTTTATGGGGGACTATGTATAAAATGTGTGTTATTCCAAAATCTTGAATGCAATGCTTTAGTTAAAAACCTTGAATTAAAGCCAAAAGTCTGCATTTCAGTCACATCTTGATTGCTTAATTTTAAATCCACTGTGGTGGCGTGCATATAAAATGTCTACAAAGAAATGTGTCATTGCAAAAAAATGTATGGTCCTAACTTTAGCTGCTACTACAACTATTCAAGTTGCTCCATTTTGTGTGATCTGCTGCACCTCATAATGAAAAGTACACCTGGGTGTTTAACTGAAAGTTTCAGAGCACAGAGGTCAGACTGAGATCAGATCAAGTCTCTGCCAAAAATGAACAGCTTCAGAGTTTCAGTTCGCACCTTCTTAAATATACAGTATCTCACCAAAGTGGAGAAAGCCAAAGTGAAATCACAATCTCCTGACAATTGTAACTACACTAACCTTACTTTACCTGCATTAAACTGCAGGTTTTTCATATGTTTATGCATTAAATGTTTTTGAAATATAATATATATACCATCATTTCCAGTATTCAATATTTATGTTTCTGTGTGGCCTTTACTGAACCCTGTTTCCCGTGAGGCCCAGATATTTGTGAGCTATACACTCCAAGCTCCATTGAAGACCCAGTGGGTCACAGCTACTGTATAGTCAGTGACAGCAGGACACGGGACTGATGAGCTTTATGGATAAAGTTATGTTACTCTATAGCAACTTTTGTAGTGGATGATTTGTCTCAGTATATGCAAAATAAACCCCAGAAACATGATTCGCTTTTTGGAAGGATAGATGAAAGAAATGCTGAATAAAATATCTTCTTTGATGATTCTGGAAATGCCTGCATAACATCTATGCATGTAAATGACCTTTGGGGGAAAAGCAATAGTTTCTGTAAATTCATCAAAATGTAGGCTGTTGCATAAGAGGTGCAAATTGGGGCTAAAGACGACCATTAGTACACAGATATTAACTAAAGAATGGCACTGGATCCATGTCAAAGCGGCATGAGTAGAAGAGCAGTTTGAAGGTAAAGCAAGCAGTCATGATTTAAAGCAAGATGATTCACAGATGCTGTGTGGGGGAAAAGTGAATATCACTACTCCTGCGATGTGTAGCAAATTACATGTCAAGTTTCGCTGGCAGGTCATGATGAAATAAAGTGTAAAATTTTAAGCAAATCAGTAAAATCCCCAAAAGAAAGGCAACAATAGTGGGAACAATGCTGCAAAATTTAGCCAGTACAAAATCATAATAAAGGCCCAGAAGCAAAATTTTCAAAAGTACATTTCTTCTCTTCTACACAAGAGAACAGTATGTAATATATAATTTGGAAAGCAAAGTCACACCACAAAATTAATTCTTATTTAATTCTGAAGAAAACACTACCAGCACATCAACATAAGCTTAAAAGAAGAAATTAGAAGTAGCAGATCTGGGGGCCAGTAATCTCCATAAACACATATCTGCTAAGTCAGGCAATAGCTGAAGGGTTCCCCAGTTGAGTGGGCAAAGGAAAGCAATATGATCAACATAAGCAACTACAACAGAGATATCCCAGCTCCCAAATCTATACTACATATTAAATGTATGTTCTAATTTTGATATTGTTTTAGCAATAAGCCGTTCCCTGAAAACAGCATACATTTTCTTTTTTCCCCCCTGTAGCTGTTCATTTCCTTTGGAGGCATGCTATTTCAACAAAATCCATATTCCTTTTATGTTGTGGGAGAATAGTGCAGTATACTGCACTAAACCCCAAAATTTTAAAAACTCCCTGTTATAGGTTGAGTATTTCAATTGGCCATTTTTGAGATAAACATCGAATCAAATTCTGCTTGCATTCAGCATATTAGTACGGACTTGGGATACAGCTGTGGCCCAAACAGCACGTACTTTGCTTGATGAAGAGCATTGTTCCTCAGCTTCTATGCAAAGATGTGAAGATCCTCCAAGGCTTTTGCTTGGCAACGGGACAGGAAAACTCCTCTTTCCCCCTTTAAGCATTTTGATGCCCTTGGCTGAGTAGACAAACAAGAAGCTAAATTTTGAAGTAGAAGACATAGAAATTCATAGAGTTGAGACATGAAATCCCAGTAGAGCAGAAAGGCACAAACCATTAGGGATTGTAGCCTGACACCCTAAGCTAGCCTGTCATATTGTGGAAGTCATTATTATTATTATTATTATTATTATTATTATTATTATTATTATTATTATATGATGGAACCTAGTTTCATTTATTTACTGTCAAATAATATAATATAATATAATATAATATAATATAATATAATAAAATATAATATAATATAATATAA
>VUQH01005312.1:0-11053 GCA_015106775.1 Etroplus canarensis | reverse complement strand
TAATTCAGCTGAACGGGAATTGAACTCCATCTGTTTCAGCCCTGCATCTTTTCTTCACGATTATCTGTTAAGTCTGGTGTTTTCTCTCCTTCTTACTTCTTCTCTCAGCTGACTGACTCCCCAGAGTCCATTCCAAAGATGAAGAGGAGTTTCTATGCCGCCAGGGACCTCTACAAATACCGGCACAGCTACCCGGTACACACACACACACACACACACACACACACACACACACACACCCCTAAAATGTGCATAGACATTACATTGCTTTGTTACGCGCTCACTAATGTTAGACATCCTCTGTGATCTCTTATCTGTGTGTGTTCATGTGAAGAACTTTAAAAAATCCCGGCAGCCCAATGAGTACCGCAACCTGCGCTTCTACCTGAACAAGATCCCTCTAGTACCCGATGGTGAGATATCACACTCACGAACACACACATGCGTTATCCATGCGGACCGCTGAGCCCTGAACAGAAGTGTTGTTGGCGCTGGGCTTAGTGAGTTTTGTTTGGGAAAAGGTCATGTTTGACAGGGAAAGCCCAGCAGATTAGTGCACTGATCCACTGTTTAAACACACACACACACACACACACACACACACACACACACACACACACACACAATAGAGACGTGTGTTGCGGCTAATTAGCCCCTGTCTCTTCTCAGGTATCTACATAGAGGAGATTCTCTCGAAGTGGAGAGGCGACTACGACAAACTGGAGCACAATCACACCTACATTCAGTGGTGAGACATTCCAGCTCTTGGTTTAGATGTTGGTGCATTAAGATTGTTCTTAGCCTGTTAGAAGTGACAGTAACTGACCTATCAAAGATTCATTTTTCTGGACAGTTAGTGAGGACATTTCAGCGTAAGCCACTGAAAACATGGGATCTTTTAGTGATAACCTTTGACCATATAGTGTATACCTCCTGATTAGTACTAGGTAGCAGACTAATAAAATACTAAAATTTTACTTACTAAACTGAAGCACAGACTTCTTGGATGACTTAGACTACACAGCAGAACATTTCATATGTCAGGCAATTGCATTAAAATGCTCTAACAGGCACTAACGTCACAAACACCATCAAAAAAGTCCAGTTCAGTGACTTAAACTAGTGGAGGTAAGACAGCTGTCAGCTACGTTTATAACTCTTTATGAGGTGGAAAACTATCCATAGAGACCAAAACAGCATTTTCAACAAGCCTATAAATAGGCCTTTTAAAGCTCAAAAGTTGGGCATTTTAACATGGGAGTCTGTGGTGATTGACTCGTCTTTGGAGCAAGCCTCATGTGGCCGATAGAGGAACTGCAGTTTTTTGGTTTTAGAGGTTTAGAGACGCTTTACATGTGGAGTGTTTATTCTAACTCAAACACAGCTACCCTACAATAAATGTGTGGATTTTACCACGTTAAGCAAAGTTGCTTTTTGGGGGGAAGGACTTGGCAATCATTTTCACACAGCTTGGAAGCAATAGTGGGGCAAACTTTACTCACACTGCGCAGTAAGCAAGCAATAGCAACTATTGAAAAATAACACTGTATATGTGTTTTTACCCTCTCCCATCACATCCCATATTTATTTGTGTTTTTATTCCTTTCCTGTGCTCCAGGCTGTTCCCATTAAGAGAACAAGGGCTCAACTTCTACGCACATGAACTGACTCAGGACGAGATCAAAGTAAGTAACATACACATGCAGGGCTTTTTCTACCAGCACTGCTCTATATTAAACCCTGATGACATGCATTTGACCTCCAGCCTCACGCCAAGCTGTGCTGCTGTGGCCCCTCTAAGTATTATTATAGCTTCTACCTACATATCTGCTGGCTGCCGTTTAGTTTTACTTCACCACTCCTGTCTGTATTAGAACATTAGCTCCTATATTACCCTTTACTGGTGACATTCAGCTGTATCACACTAATAGCTTTCCACCTGTGAACTGATGGGGTGCTTTTATTGCAAAGAAGTCATGTATTTATCAGAGTTAGTGGAGCGTCGTTAGCAGCTCAGGTGCACTATGGTGTCTTTTTGGTGCACTGCAGGGGAAAACCACGGCACGGAAATACCCTAATGGACTCCACATGCAGCCTCTGTGTCTGGCCACAGTGTTTTTGCTCGTGTTTTGCATGTCTAATTTATTTGCGGTTTCTCGGTGCACAAGTTGCATGGTTGAGTGATTGCATTTTACGACCAAAATAATAATGATAAATAAAAATAATAAATGTTTCCTTTGAGCATGAGGGCGGATTTTGAACGTTCTCAAGTCGAGCTGATGTTCTCAAGAAAGTTCCCTCTTTATTCAAGTTACACAAACGCCACAAAATAAACCACCTTTCTGGGAAATACTTGTTTAGTTTGAGGCCTGAATAAATTAGACATCTGTTTGACCAGTACTGATGTGTTTTTTAGAATCCTCTACCGGCTGGTTTATGCCCAAGTGTGTTTACTGAGCTTACACTTTTACACTCCCATTTTAATGTTTCTTTTATGAAATGAAGACTGGTTTGAGTGAGATTAAACTGCATTCACTTGCAGCTTTTTTATGTCTTTCTGCTTCACAAAGAGAGAAAAGTTGTTTTTGTGCACTAGCTTTCTGTCTGTTTCTGATCTGCCGTTCTGAATCCTGGTAGGAATTCCAAAGCACTCGGGAAGCAAAGCGGAGATTCCTGGCGGCCTATTCCCTCATGTTGGACTTCTACGGTATCAAGCTGCTGGATAAGAGCGGCAATGTTGTTCGGGCTCCCAACTGGCAAGAGCGATTCCAACACCTTAATGAGTAAGCAAACGCATGCAAACACACACGTGTATGTACCCTCTCTGGCCACGTCATTAGGTATATTTTGCTAGTACCGAGCTGGATCCACTTTTGCCTTCAGAACTGCCATAATTCTTTGTAGTATAGATTCAACAAGGTGCTGGAAACATTCCTCAGAGATTTCAGTCCATATTAACATGATGGCAACACACAGTTGCTGCAGATGTGTCGGCTGCACATCCATGATGAGAATCTCCTCTTCCACCACATCCCAGAGATGCTGCATTGGATTGAGAGTACAGCGAGCTCATTGTCATGTCCAAGAAACCAGTTTAAGATGATCTGAGCTTTGTGACATGCTGTAAGCAGTCACACTGTGGTCATAAAGGGACGGACAAGGTCAGATACAATACTCAGGTAGGCTGTGGCATTTAAGCAGTGCTTGTCAGTACTAAGGGGGGCAGACTTTGCCAAGTACCACCACAAGCCTGAACTGTTGATAAAAGGCAGGGGGATCCATCCTTTCATACTGTTTATACCAAATTCTGACCCAGTGCTGCAACAGAAATGTAAGACTGATTATACCAGGCAACATTTTCCTATCTTTTGCCCATTTTCAGTGAGCTCATGTGAACTGTTGCCTCAGTTTCCTGTTCTTACCTGACAGGAGTGGCAGCTGGTGTGGTCTTCTGCTTCTGTAGTTCATCTGCTTCAAGGTTCAACGTGCTGTGCATTCAGAGATGCTCTTCTGCATACTTTGGTTGTAATGAGTGGTCATTTGAGCTTCTGTTGCCTTCCTATCAGCTCAAAGCAGGCTGGTTTTGTCACCCAGAACTGCTGCTCACTGGATATTTGCTTTTTTGCGGACCACTCTCTGTAAATCCCAGAGATGGTTTGTGTGGGTAGACCAGTAGACCCCAGTCCATCTGGCACCAACAACAAAGTCAGTTAAATCACCTTTCTTCCCCATTCTGATGCTCAGTTTGAACTTCAGCAGGTCATCTTATGCATTAAGTGGTTGCCGAATGATTGGCTGATTAGGTATTTGTGTTAACAAACAGGTGAACAAGTGCACCTAATTAGGTGGACGGAGAGTGTCTTTAAATGCTGTATATGAATAAATGCTCTGTGCAGCAGCTCTGGGGGATGAACCTGCATCCAGAATTTGCGTGAACTTGTCACTCGGCTGCCAATTGCTGCTTTTGTGTCCTTTAGCAAGGCAATCATTCTAAATCCTGTGCAGCTTAATTGCTCCTCCATCAGGAGCTGAATGCAAAAAGAGCGTGTTTTAAATCAACAAACAGATGGTAAAAGGGTAATTCAACAGGACTATTTTTTTGTTTCACATCCTGTTTTGATGGTTTTATGGCCTGAGATAAATCATTGTGTTTCCTCGCTAAAGAACCACCTGAATGAAGCAGTTTGCACTACAGCATGTGTTTCTCCTTGTACCCAGCACCCCCTCAGCGCCATTGTTACAATCTCAAGTCACAAACCTCCCTTAAATCTAAGCATTTAAATCTAATTGTTGCTGTTAATCCCCGACCACATGAAAAAAAAACAACAGCTGCTCAATATGTTTTTCACTCCATTCTCTTGCTTTCAAAATCCTATTAAAAATGCACAGACTTCTGCATCTGGTGAGCTGAGGTTTCTATATTCCTCTCTGGCGAAGCAGCCATAAGAAAGAATGATTAAAAATGCTTTGAAAGACATCAGACCTTACCTACTCATATGGCTGTAAATGTAGGCTGCAAACTGGATTGCCTTTACCTCCAACTACTCCAGAGACACAACAGTGCCTGGGTTGTTCCATTTCTACATGTAATATGTGGCATTTGGTTTATGACCCTCTAAAGGTTTCTCATGGATGTGAGATTGTTTGCCTGGGTATGTGTGCCAGCTCTGGGATAAAACGGTGATCTTTCCACCTGTTGACCCAGGATGCAGGATAAGTGCTAGAGCTAGAGCAATGAATGGGTACCTCAATTGGACATGGGGGATACAAGGTAGTCACTATGCCAACACTGCACTGACCAGTCACAGTGTCTCTTCAGCCCATGATTGACCTTCAGTACAACTGAATGGGATGCAATAGCTGGCACAAAGCTGATTCTGGATTGCATTTTGATTAGATTATACAGCACTGTGCAAAAGTCTTGAGCCACCCATCATTTCTTTATATTTTATTTCTTCTAAGTTTGTAAAGTGGTCTTGAGCGATAGTTCTCCGGGTTTTTCAAAGGTTTATTTTGGACATCGGCTGCTTTTTCTCTCATTTTCAGTCCAGTCCCTGTACCTGACCATTTTTAGAGGAATGTTTTTTGTTGGTTAAGTCACTTAACTCTGACCTATGACTCATTCGAGCATAACAAGGCACCTAACACAAGGGATGAACCAGTGTTGTGTCAACGCATAACAGACAACTTGGCAAATAACTCATTTTTAAATTGTATCTTTAGGCACTTTCTTACTAGCTGCTTATCAAAAAATATATAATTCATTTCAATTTATTTAGTTTAATCTGCAAATCTAAAGATAATACAGTTTGACAGGCATTAAATAGTATTTTTGCACCAACAAGGTGAGTCCCAAAGAGCTATTAGCTGAAAACTTGGCATGGGGACAAAAAAAGGAGTGACAGGCCTAAAAACTATCTACAGCAGATGAACAGTAGCTGAAACTCATGGCCTTAAGAAATGGGACAAATCCAGCAAAGACCTTTTACTTCATCTACTGTTTACTAAAGCTTCATCATAAATGGTTTCAGTGGAAGGGTGACTGTCAAGAAGCCATTCGTGAGGAAAGGAAATAGAGAAAAGGTTGAGATAGGCCAAATTACACAACAGCTGAACTGGAAATCAGTGGAAACATGTTTTATGGCGTGAAGAATCCAAATTTTAAAATGGTTTGGTTTAAATTATCAGCAATATGTACAGAGGAGGTCACAGACGTCTATAAAACACGGTGGAGGCTCTGTCATGGTTTAGGGCTGCATTTCAGTCAGTGATGTTCACGATCTTGTCCAAATTGATGGAATTATGAACACAGAAAAGTACTCTCAGATTTTGATCCACCCGGCAATATAATCTGGAAAGCATCTTATTCATTTTCCACAATGACAATGATCTCAAACACACTCCCAATGTAGTAAAACCCTGCCTAGATAGAAAAATACACAATGCAACACTATCAATCATAGACAGGCCTTCTCAGAGCCTGAACCTCAACATTATTGAAGCAGTGTGTGAGATCATCTTGACAGAGAACAGAATAAAAGGCAGCCAACAACCAAAGAAATGCTTTGGAATGTCCTTCAAGAAGCCTGGAGAACTGTTCTTGAAGACTACTTTAAGAAATGACAAGAAAGCTTGGCTAAGAGAGTTCAGGCTGTGCTGGAAAATAAAAGTGGTTATACCTAATATTGACTTTCAAACTTGTTAGAATTGTACAATTTAAGATATCTTGTGTAATTTAGATCATGCTTCAAAAGAACTGCCCAAATAAGTGCCCAGAGAATGTTCAAGATGGCTCCATAATTGTGAGCCTTGCTTCTAGAAAGACTTTGTCTATTCTAAGCAATCAGAATTCTCTTTCTCGATAACAATAAATGTTTTTACTTTTTTCTTTTTTCTTTGAAGATCCCACCACAACTACCTGCGGATCACTCGCATTCTGAAGTCCCTGGGCGAGCTAGGTTATGAGGCCTTCAAGGCTCCACTGGTTCGCCTATTCCTGGAGGAATCACTGTGCCGCGGCACCCTACCCAACATGCAGCACAGTGTCCTAGAGTACTATGTCTATACCATACGCCTGCCAGCCACCCGCCGACGCCTGCTCCGCTACGCCCGCCAACACTACAGGCCCGCCCACGCCTTCCTCTGGGGTCCACCGCCTAAGAGGCGAAGCAGCGGTATCGGCGCTGTGGGTAGCGTGGGTGCTGGAAGTAGCGGGATTAGGGCGCCTGCTCCCACACCGGAGCAACACAGGAGAGGGGAGGAGAACACCACCTCTGCATCTGCAAGTAGCGGATTTATTGTGTCTTCCCATGATGCCATGATGTGCCAGGAGCTGGCTGATGGAAGCCTCAAGGGCTGCACAGGACTTGGTTCCAACATGGAGGGCATGTTGATGATGGTGGGAGCGAGAGGAGAGAGGAATGAGTACAATTAAATGGTTGTTTGTAAGGACAGAAGTTCTGAAAGCAGGTGTTTTTAAAATTAACTTCTTCAGTTGTAAAGAAATAAAAACATTTGTGGAAGACCTCACAGGACACTGAACCCAAGGGCCAGGGCAGTAAACACATCATTAGAATCAGTTTAGGTTAAGGGCTTAACATAAACTCGAACAGTACTTTAGTGGAAGTTGATGTACGTAATTGTATTTGGGATTATAATGTAAAGCTAGAGTGTTCGGGGAGGTGAGGGGGTCATATCACGAGTAAGCCAACCAAGATCCCAAAACCACGTAAACCAGCAGAGACGTAGATTTGTATTGAAAGGTCTTTTCCTCATCGGGGCTCACAAAACAGTTTTGACAGAAGCCTTATTTAATGTTTTGGTCTGGAACTGAAATATAGTCACTGATACTGGAGATTGTTCTACGTGCTGGTGTTGCAATGGTTTTGGGAAACAAATTTCTGCTTACTCAGATACTGTAGCTGTAGCTACCCCAAACAGTAAGCTAGACTGACCTCCCTTTGCACAGGTTCTGTAAAGCAAATATCACAATGTGAAAACGCAGATCAGGAAGAATTTCTTTTACTATCTCCATATGATATGAAAGTACATGGAGAAGATTCACTGGTCAGCAATACTTTGGAAAAAAATGTTTTTTTTTTTACTTGATTGACTTGAAATCCTCACTTTGTTGTTAATAGCAGGCACAACTCAGTTATATATCTACTCTGTTATGTTACTCCTACAAGTTAAAGGTAGATACTTCCTCCAAAAATTGTACAGAACTATATAGCAAAAATAAAAGTTGTTGCTAATTTAAGAAATACTTAAGTATAGAAAGGCTTTTGGTGACATCACTACGTGCAAACTCCAATTGGCAGCATGGTGGACCATCAGAAAGTTCTTAATAATTGTTTCCTTAAAGTCAAAATTACTTTTGGAACTGTGCAATAAATATTTAGTTTTAAAACAATCCTAGGCTGTTTAAAGCTAATTATTTAGTGTCTAAAGAGCACAGGAAAAATGTAGTGTCTACTAGCAAAACGTGCTGTAGCTTTCTTACTTTTTTGAAGTAATTAGCTATGTTAATACTGTTAACTTTAATATATACTTTTGTATAGTTAAGTCTATGCTTTAATGGTAACTTGAATAAAAGATTACTTTCACTTAAACCAGAAGTAAAAGTTTTTGCTACTCTGTTAAGTTAGGGCTTTAGTTTACTTTATCTGATATTTTCCTCAGTCTGATTAGATTTGACTGCTTAAATATTTCTTTGCTTTTACAAACTTATTAATTTAGATATTAGATCACCTAAAGAAGAAAGAAGAACATTTGACTAAGTTTGGCCTTGCCTGTCACCTAGCTATAACTAGCCAAGCGGAGCTTTTAAATTTAATGTCAAAGTCTCACTCCGGTCTCAGCTCAGTTTTGAAAGAAATACATAATGTTCATTGGCTTTTTTGGTTCAGTTTTGCGTAATCAAAATTGATGCTAAGGTGAAGAACCTTTGCCCGTGTTCAGGTTATCCTATCAAGTAATTGTAGCTAGCCAAGAGGCATTTTTAAATTTACTGTCTAAGTCTCACTCTAGCTTCAGCTCAGTTTTAAGCATGTTTGGAGTGAATGATGTGTGAAAAAGGCACAGGGATCTATAATTTTTGATTTTTTGCTTGTCTGGCCAAAGGACCACTAAGCTCATGGGAATCCAAGTCATTTGTACAAATCCAGTTCATAAGAATCACTATTCCTTCTACCATATTGGTTAGAATTTAATCAGACTTAGACATTTACGATAAGCTTTACCCAAACTGTGTTTAAAGTCATATTTGTCATTTTAACAACACTTTTCCATTTTCACAAGGACTACTACCCCTTCTAGAGTATTGGTCAGATTTTAGTAAAGCCTGCACACAATGTCCACCCAATGGGTCATTATCCAAATTGTGCTTAAGTTCAAGGTAATCTTGCTACTCCTAAAAGTATAAGTCTAAATTGCAATGTTCTAAAATGAGCGTTTGCTCTGTCATCAATACACAAATGCTGTCATTAGGTTTATTTACAGCATAGTAATGTCTTAAGCTAGGTTAGGGTTATCATAACAAGGGTCTGTTGTCCTGGATGAGACTATTTGTGAGCCTCCTTGACTTCTCAGTAGATTTTAAATCTCATTAGCTTGTGTAATATAACCAACCAGTGACAAGAAACATGGTCACTTTCTTTCTGTATTTCACACATGAACCTGCACTGTGAGGGAGTATGAGCCAGATGAGCTACTACATCACAGACATCCTGGTTTTTAGCCGTTATTACCAACAGAAAGCCTCCATAAGCGTAGCTTCCATGGGGTGTGTTATGTCACCTAAAAGCCTTTTATACTTAACTGAGCATTATGAGTTGTGACTGAAGTTAAGGTGATGTGTGGTGTGTGTTGCACTTTTTAGACAATCTGTGTCTTCCTGTTCAAAGCGCTGTAGATTTCTCCAAGAGGCTGTGCATCATTATCATGACAGATTGTGCTCATATTGTCAAACTTTGCAATAATTTGACTGAATGATATGTGAATTTAAACACCCATGCGAGGTTTCAACCATAGTTTAGGGTATCTGTGAATTAAACGCTTCTAGGGCTAAGTGTGTAGCATAGCTGCCAATATTTATGTCAGAATCTTAAAATGGAATTTTCTTGCTGCTCAAAAAGAAGTTGCAGAAATTAGTTAGAATGGAGAACCCAACCTTAATTTGTTTCCACCTTGCTTGTGTTTAGTTTTCAAAATAAAGGCTAACATTATCCCAACACATCAAAAAGTGCGTCAACCTATCCTGTCAACCTACGCAAAAAAGCTAAGGCAGTTTTCTTAAATTGTAGGTATTATTTTAAACAGTCGCGTGTATGTTCTTTGTAGCAATAGATAGGAATCTATTTAATAAAAAGCCATGTAAAGTGTAAGAAAGATTAATCAGTTAGAACACCTTCACGACTTCGTCAGCTGGCCTTGCTTATGATTAGCTGACAGGGTTTTTACATTGCTCTCCAGCCAAGTGTATCTGATATAATTGTAAAATTAACTTTCAGGTGACTTGTATGATAACATGGGCTCAATATTCTGATTTTTAGTATACTGTGTGTACATATAGGAGTGTGTGTCTCTGATATTCTTAAGTGCCTCTTTTGTATTTTTTGATTTTTATCTGGAGCCTCTTTCCCAACACCTTTCCCCTTCATCCTGTTTTTTGTACAGCATTTTGATATTTACATTATTGTCTGCATTATAGTCATATACAATAAGAGTATGTACAGTGACAGCAGGAATACGTCCCAGAAGAACTGGTACAGTGGAGAGGTTAATATTATATAATACTTGAAACTGTTTGTATTGTTTATTTGAATAAATTGTGATTGCTACATTGATAAATGTTCACTATGCTTGCTGGACACATTTTTTTCAAAGTTGACAGGCCACAATAACTGGACATTAACCCTAAAATGTGAATTTTGCCACAATTAACTCTAATAAAAATGAGGTTGTGAATTAAGAATGTTGTCCTTCTGATGTGTCTAAAGAACGACATGTAGCACTGTATGTATGTACATGCCAGGGAGGGAACTATGCTGAATGATCTCGGGAGTTGAGGTAAGCCTCAGTGTTTGGAATCTGATCATAGTTCAGTAGGTAAATTCTCAACAGATCAAACAGGGTTGGACATGCACTGGTTTACTTGATGTTATGTGCCTTAATATATGGTCCCCTTCAAAAGTTAAAAGAGCAAAGCCACTAGACACTAGACTCAAAGATTTCAAATTTTCTATGGAAAAAGAAGTCATCACGGATAAGTTTAAAAACACTGCAAAAGGCAAAAGGCAATGGTGGTCTAGAACTATCAAATTTTTACCACTATTTCTTAGCTAATAGATTGCAGTATATCTTAAAATGGATTAAACCAAACCTGTTAGACAAACCATGGTTGGACTTAGAGCAAGCACTCTGCGGAAAAATAAAAATTTCTGATTTACCTTTTATTAGCCCTAGCATTAAGCAGCATGACTGCTTTAAATATCTTAGCATAAGCACTTCTTTGACAGCCTGGTGGGAATTTTTAAAAATAACCAAGACATCA
>VUQH01005311.1:11078-25786 GCA_015106775.1 Etroplus canarensis | reverse complement strand
TCTCCCTGGACTATGATGTGTGCAGATGAAATTGTGATCTGTAGTGAGAGTAGGGAGGAGGTGGAAGAGAGCCTGGGGAGGTGGAGGTATGCACTGGAGAGTAGAGGAATGAAAGTCAGTAGAAGCAAGAGTACATTTGCATAAATGAGAAGGAGGCAGATGGAATGGTGAAGATGCAAGAAGTAGAGGTGCTGAAGGTAGATAAGTTTAAATTCTTGGGATCAACCATCCAAAGCAACGGACAGAGCATAAGAGAGGTGAAGAAGAGAGTGCAGGCAGGGTGGAGTGGGTGGAGACGAGTGTCAAGGGTGCTTTGTGACTGAAGGATAGCAGCAAGACTGAAAGGGAAGGTTTACAAAATGGTAGTGAGGCCTGCTATGATGTATGGTTTTGAGACGGTGGCACTGACAAAACAGACAGGAGGTGGAGCTGGAGGTGGCAGAGTTGCAGATCTTGAGATTTTCCCTGGGAGTGACCAGGATGGACAGGATTAGAGATGAGTCCATCAGAGGGACAGCTCATGTTGAGAAGTTTGGAGACAAAGTCAGAGTGGCAAAGCTGAGATGGTTTAGACATGTTCAGAGGAGGGATAGTGGATATATTGGACAAATTATGTTGAAGATGGAGCTGCCAGGCAGGAGGAGAAGAGGAAGACCACAGAGAAGATTGATGGATGTAGTGAAGGAGGACATGCAGAGGGTTGGTGTGAGGGAAGAAGATGTAAGAGACAAGGTGAGATGGAGGCAGATGATCCGCTGTGGTGACCCCTAACGGGAGCAGCCGAAAGAAGAAGAATGTAAAATTGCAAGGACTTTGAATATTCCAACATTTACAGTACATCATATCTTCAAAAGATTCAGAGAATCTGGAGACATCTCTGAGCACAAGGCACAAAGCCAGAAACCAATACTAGATGCTCATTATCTTCAGGCTCACAGGTGGCAATGCATTGCAAACAAAGAACATGATTCTGTCACGGAAACGATTGCATGGTCTTAGGAACGCTTCCAGAAATCATGAGAAATTGTGTATGAACACAGTTTGGTGTGCCATCCACAAATGCAGGTTAAAGCTCTGTCATGAAAAAAAAAAAAATAAGTGGACGTGATCCAGAAATGGCACCGTTATGTCTGAGCTGAAGCTCAATGAAAATGGACTGAGGCAAAGTGGAAAACCACTGTGTGGTGAAAATAATTGAATTTTGATTCTTTCTGGAAATCATGCATGCCACATTGTCCAGACTAAAGGGGAGAGGAGTCATCCAGGTTGTTATCAGAACTCAGTTCAAAAGCCTTCACCTCTGTCAGTATGGGGTGCATTAGTGCCTATGGTACTGGCAGCTCACACATCTGGAAAGGGACCATCAAAACTGAAAGGTATATACAGGTTTTCGAAGAACGTACTGTATGCTCCCCTTTAGATGGTGTCGTTTTAGGAAGGCCCTATATATTTAGCAAAACAATGCTAAACCTCATACTACAGCTATTACTACAGCCTGGCTTCATGGGAAGAGGGTGTGGCTGCTGGACTGGCCTGCATACAGTCTATACTTTTTTTAACTGAAAACATTTTGGTGCATCATGAAATGCAAAATACAACAAAGAACACGCAGGACTGTTGAGCAACTGGAGTCCTATATCAGACAATAAAGGGACAACATTCCTCACCCAAAGGTCCAGCAGCTGGTCTCCTCAGTTCCCGGACATTTACGAATTGCTAATAATTGCTAAGAATTGGGGACGCTACACCTTGATAAACATGACCCTGTCCAAATTTTTTTTGAGACATGTAGCTGTCATCAAATTCAGTGTGAGCAAGACTTTTTCATGAAATAATAAACTGTCTCACTTTCAACATTTCATACATTTTCTATGTTCTTTGTGATTAAAATATTGATTTATGAGATTTGCAGATAACTGTATTGTATTTTTATTTAGATTTTGCACAGCATCTCAACCCTTTTTAGAACTGGGGTTGTGATGAGATGAGTAATATTTTGTTTCAAAGGTGGTGAATTATTATGCAAATAACCATTTTAAATAGTATAGTACAAAGAAAGAGTATAGTAAATGCCCTTCTGATGAAAAGCCTTTAGTTATGTGTAAAGATCATGTGATGACTAGTGGAATGATTTCATATATATATATATATATACACACATATATATATATATATATGATGAGCTTGTTTATTTGGGGCATAATAAAACTTCATAGGAAAAAGTGTGATGTACATGTATTTATTAATTGCTTCTTAACTAAAACAAACAAAAAAGAACTCTAGTTTAGTTGTGTGGGTTGATGTTTCCTGTACTCTTTGCATTCATTGAGAATAAGTAAACACAATAGAAATTGTTATGAGTGTGGTAAATTTAGATATTGTATATCTAGACTACAGCTGTGGTTGTGATCTTACACTTTGAGTCTAGCAGACAGAAACTCCCGCAGAAACGTGGCAGCAGGGAAATTAGGTCTAGCCATCATGGGTCAGTTTGCACATCATTTTCTCTGCTGGGAAGCGTGAACATCCATCTATGTATGATTTCAAATTATCTACCAACTAATTAGCCATGGAGCTCCAATAGGAGGTGAATATAATTATGCAAAAGGATTAATTAAATCACCTAAATTATTGTACTGATTGAAGTTGGGTTGTTAGATTATATGTGATCCAGGAAAAGGGCAAGACCAACTTAACACTGTGTTATGATCATATTGAGAGTTTTTCAAAAGCACAGTTAACCTTAATATATTTTACTTTTAAAATGACGTGTTTTTGAATGTCTTTGAATGCAGGGTGGCAGGACATAAAAGCTGTCCAATTGTTATTGCCTAATATAAAGTATAATTGTTGCATTCAGATTACAGACTATGAACTGATAAAGGTTTTTGTTATTGGAGTTCACGCACCTCTACCCGGTCCATGGAAAAAATTTAATCCATGAAACTGGTCCCTGGTCCAAGAAAGGTTGGGGACCGGTGGTTTAGAAGTCCTGATGGTAGACATTTTCAAAATGGGCTGAGAAGTACCAAGGGCTGAAGGAACAACTGCAGCAGATGTGGAAGGTAAAGTCCAAAGTGATCCCACTGGAAGTAAGCGCATTAGGAGTTCTAACCTCAACTGGAACCAAACTGGAAGAGTGACTCCTGGCACAACGTTAGTGGTCTCTGTCCAGAAGAATACAGCCCTAGGAACAGCTAACATACTGTGCAGAACTGTCGAACTCCCAGGCCTCTGGTAGGTTGAGTATATATTACAATGGATATATACACATGTATATAGATTACAATGGTTGACTTTAAATGGAGACAGATGACCCGCTGTAAGTGGCAACCCCTAACGGGAGCAGCCAAGAGATGAAGAAGTATATAACTGATCAACTTTGTAACCAATTGATTTTCTGAGTCTTGTATTAATCTTGTATTAGTCCTGTATGAAGTATTGGTTGTAAACATTTTTGCTTTGGTATTGATCTGAGAGGATACATTTGCACACTTTGAATGGTCAGAAGGCCCAAGTATTTTGGGGATTTAGATGACAACTTGGCCTCAGAGGCAGGACAGTTTCACAAGTGGCTTTTCATTGGTTGATGACACAGTCTTCTCTGGCAAGATTATCTGCTGTGTTTGATGTGGCCCACAGGCACTGATCATTGCACATAATGTGAATCCTCTTAACAGAAAAACATTCCCTGTGTTTATTGTGAATAGTGGGAGACAGTTGCTTTCTCCATCCAGCAATTATTAACACTCCTTAAAAAGCATAATGAAAGTGTCAAATTTTAATATTTTGCCTTGGAAGATGGCTCCAAAGGAAGAGCCACTCTGGAAGGCAGGAAAAGGAGGAAAATTAACTCTGAGAGCTTGAGTGAAGCTGCAGAGGTATGGGGATGTGTGCAGAATGAAGTAGTAATAAAAGCAACATTATGTGCAATCATGCAGGGAGAGTATGTGCTACATACTGGGTGCAGCAGGCATCCAGCAAGCACTCCTGTACATTAGTATCTGACATAGCTGCCCTCACGTCAAGGGGTCCAACTAGTTGTAACATAGTTGGGTAATGTGAAAAGATTATGAAAGAAGACTCTTTCAGAAAGTGCTAAAAACGTAGTAAGTGGAATTTTATTTTTAAACAACCTACATACACACAGTATATTACACTATTCCTAACTCCATTTAAGACAGATTAAAAGCCATTTCACCATTCTGGCATATGGCCATTGTGTATATTTAATGTCTGTTATTCCCACTGAGTACAGTTTCTGTAGTCATGAAATGGTTAATTCTTGCTTTTTAAAAACAACAGCAAATATGCAAAAGCAAAGTGTTTGATGGCTTAATTTCCCAGATAACCACAAAATAACAGTGCAACCTCATAAGGGTCATTGTAAGGGAAAGTTATTAAATCATCATTTTATTTTAATGAGGCTTATATCTTATAATGATGCTACCCCGAAGGAAAGATGTTATTAACTTGCAGGTTAGTTCACAGTCTGAGTGTGCAATTAACCCACCTTTTCAAAAGAGCATCGGCAAGCAATCAAATGGGATCGTAATGAGAGGAAAGAGATTGCAATGCTCTTTGGCTTATTCATTATTGAGAGGGTCTTAGCAAAGGGAAGTGAGGCTTTAAGGTGAGTCTGCCAACATGCAAAATAACACTGTACTCCTTTAATAAACCACTGTCTATCTGACTTCTGATGCTACAGAATGCCTCCACAGGGTGTGACCTGGACATGATTAAACAACTCTGCCTCCTTCAATTTTGCTGAATACAAACAATTAAGGGAGGAAGAAAGCAGTATTTCAAACAGAAGACTGAACAGCAAAAACAAGAATAATGTCAGCAGCAGTGGCGGCAGCCTTGTTAATTCCTAATGCATGCAGATAGCAGTGAAACACTCTGAAGACAGTGTTGGTAATTGTTCTATTTTCACAACCATTTTCATATATTGTTTTTAAAGAAGTTAACTGCACAATCCATTAACATATACACTGCATAAGCAACATGATTATAGTCACATGACAAAGGGCTTTGGGACCTAGAGCCCTTAACAGTGAGGATCAACGGCCTTGGGGCAATAACAGGCTTCCATGCACAAATTACCCTTCTGCTTGGCTTGCAGAGCGAAGTCAAAGCTCAATTAATCCATGTTAATTAGAGATAAACTTGGAAGATTGAGTCAGTTGCTCTTTTTGGTGTCTGATAACCCTTAACTTGGGAGAGAGTCAAAAAGGCTGCATCAAACAGTCAGATCTTGATTCATCCCACAGGAAAAGCCTCTCAGGGATGAGAGTTAATCCCATGTATAATAGCTATTAAAATTCTAAACTTTGGAGAAAAGCAGGAGCTTGTAAAAAAAAGGGTAAACAAAACTTGGTAATTAAATGTGGGAGGATAAAAAATAAAACAGTGACAATATGAGAGTGCTTAATAAGGTCTGGGGAACAGTACATTGTCATTTCATTACATTTGTGACTAGTGGGAAAAAAAATCAACCAATTTCTCAGTTCATTAGAGAGAGATGTGCTACACATTAAAAGCTTTATTGCGGCAAAATTTTCTGAGTAAAAATGACACCCTCACTTTACTTCCACAAGACTCGTACAACATAAACATTACTGCACCTTTATATTGATACTGAAGCAATTTCATTGTGCTTTATATCACCACTTTAGCAGGCCAGAATGCTCTCCAGAGAATCTTCCACATTGACTGCGACAGGCAGGACAGATACTTAATCTCACATTACCAGGGGCAAATTGGCCAAAGTAGCTTATATGTTGCAGAAATTTTTTCAAAACGATGCTTATCTTCTTACTGGCAAATGATTGAATATTTGGACAGTTAAAGATTTGGGCTAAAAACCGTGTGAACAGGAGTGATGTGCTGTAAAAGCAGGACAAAACTAGCTGATAGCAAATGTATTGCAAATGCAAGAACTGACAATGAATTCTTGCACGTGTTTTGTAGTGGGTAATGTCCCCTTTAAATCTATATGCTAACAAAAACTAAATTTCTTTATACATGCAAATGTATGTATATATTTTTTTCCTGTTTCAAGAAGTCACTTAAATTAATTTAAACATTACAGTATTTTTTTAAGGCTCATATTGACATCCAGGACACAAGCAAACATTTTCCCACTCAAATTAAAACATTAACTAATGGGTCAAAATCACATCAGTGAAGCAACTGATAACTATATTTCACTTCACCAAGCTGAGCAAAACTCACACCGAGTGATCATGGTAATTATATTTTTAGACAACGCAAACATATCTTTCATCATCTACACCTTGGCAACCACTTGCACTGATATACTACTATGTATACATTCTGTATGAGCTATATTATTTTTCAGAAACACTATATGTAATGAGTAGATCACTAAGCTACACTAGCTATACTGAGTGAAAAATCAATAAACGCATTAGACATCACAAGTCCTGTAATATAAGCAGATGGGTATTTATATGGATGAGTGCAAATATAGCATTGATTCATTGTAATTCAAGTCCAATAATGACCAAATACAGGTTTAAGATGTTGCACTGTACAACTGTAACTACAAGTTTAGATTTGCAATTTTTCACTTCACATTTAACCATAAGTCACTGAAGCCTGGGGAGATTTTCTTTTTTCCACCTGCTGTCCCCCCTGGAGAGATTAGTCCACAACAGTAGCTTTGAAGTTGTGAGCTATGCTGGTTCTTGCTCAAAGGTACAACCTGCACTGCTTGCCAACAATAAGACTTGAACCTGCATGCTGCTGGCACTTAAAACCTACTCCCTAAATCATGTCAAAGTATTACCAGAAACAGGTAAAGAAAGGGTAGGGGTGGGAAAGAAAATGGAAGAAGAAGAAACAGCTTTAGACTCTTTTTTCCCTAATCTTTACTCTTCTTTAATTACTTCATCATGAAGTTGCATAACCAGCGAAGACTGTCTTAAATTATAATCACTCATCTCTCATATTTTCACTGACCTAACTGTTTTTTATTCACCCTCAAGTCTAAAGAGCATTTCTAAAATGATAAGTAGAACCTTGAGTGAATTTCCACCCTCTCTCAAAAACCTTGTGAGATAATTTGTGTGAACTGATTAAAATGCATCTGCAGCCGCTGTTAACACATTGTGTGGGCTCCTGAGAGCCCTTGTGCATTCTCTTCCTGGACCCCCACCCCTCTGTGTCTGGACAGCCCACATTAGGTCTGAGTCAGAGGGGGGGTTCATCTGTACAATGACTCAACAACATGGACAGTTAAAGATGGTAGGCACCCACCTCATCACAGCCTATATTTACATGAGTGTTCTCATAAAAAACAAAAAAAACAAAAAAAATCTATATATACTATAAAGCTTCTAAAGACTGAAAATGCTTCGTGGTCAGCAATGCAATGAAGCCATATAAGCAATAAGCCATGATTTAAAAAAAAGGCACGTACTGCTGATTCCATAAATGTCTGTAGCCAAAATTCAGAAAAAAACAGCATGGCTGCATCATAATGAAAGCATCATGTTACCCACGGCCAAAAATGCATCAATTTAGACTAAGTACTCTGCTGAGAGGTTGGTTTTCAGTATTGAAATGGGACAGTGTAAACATCTCATAGTCTTACTGATAAAATTTCAGCATATTTATTGAGCTTGATATTGTTACATTTTGTCCAAGCTTTGCAAATTTATCAAAAGCAACTACTGTTGTCATTTGTGCATAACGCACCATTCAGCACATCCTGTCCTCCGCACATCCACGAGAGACCACTGAACAAGTTTTTTATGGTCCAAAACAGAGAAGAAATGCAGAGATAAAATTTTAACCATTTTTGTAAGAGCAAGAAATTATTCATGATGTTAGCTAAAAGGAACACATGCAGCTCCAATATACCCATGCGTTTTTGTGATGTCCCAACAGTCTTTCAGTACACTCAGCAGGAAATCTTGTATAAATATCTGCAAGATGCCTCCTCATGTCCTTTTCAAAGTCAAATCGAGCGTACAGTTTCTTGATTTTAATCTTATTCTCTTATGCTATTGTTTTCTCCTCTTGTTCCTCTTTGTCTTTTCTTTTGTCTCCCTTCCCTCCTGGTTTCCTCTCTCCTTATTCAATCAAGAGATCTGGCTTTTGACCTTGCTGCTCGATGCCATTAAATTCCTTTCAGCAGTTCAGCTTGTAGAACCTTGGACAAAATAAATAAATAAATAAAAAACATAGCCTTATGTAGTCCTTCATATTTGCTTATATGTTTTTCTCTTTATAGTGTCAGTCATGTGAGGGTGTGAGGTATTTGGTGAGAGAGAATGCAAACTGAGGCTTTACATATGCATATAATTATTTAGCTTTACACTTGTATTTCACACTGTGTGGTAAAGGTATATTGATTGACTCCAAGACATCAGTTGTAACCCCCAAGGTCTAAAGCAACAAACATTCAGATGATTAAAATATAATTCTTCAAATGATGAATGTTAGCCATCATTTTTTTAGTTTCTATAAACATGTTTGCATATTATCTTTTTAATTCTGTTTTTATAATTTAATTATTGTTTTTACTTGCACAGTATGAAATCAAGCCCCCACACCCCACCCTGAATTTGCTAATTAGTTAGCAAAACACATAACCTTTTTCTTCATCATAACTGAGGAGCTAATGTCAAAGGAATTACACTTCACTGTGCAGCCTGTTGAAAAGGTGGGACTTCACTGGATTAGTCTCAGGTGGGATAATGGGGTAACTGAAAATGTGTTGTAATAGGTACAAAATGAGGCATTGCAATGTTATTGCCATTACAGTAATGTTGCACTTCACCACATAATGATGCACGTACCGATAATTTTATATTGGAATAACATAAATGAAACATTTTCACTAATACAAGTAAAACATGATACAAATAAATACACAGAGCTTTGCTTCAATACCTCACTGTATGAATACTACCCAGGGGAATTCAGACAACAGTGCTAATCTCACTGAAGAGCTGAAACCTGAGCACAGGGTTTTACAAAGGAGTAATGGCCCCCTCGGAGGACAAATCAAAGCCACTATTAATGATTTGACAGTTTCTATAGCTTGCCCATTATCACCAGTCCAGTATTGTTTTCTGTGGTCCATACAAGGAACACAAAACTTTACTGGATATTGAGTAGGTCACATGATTCAGTTGGTGAAAAAAGCCACAAAAAAGGATAACATGCACAGCAGGCTCAAAATGTCCAATACCACAATTCTGCTGATTCTTGTTCAGAACATCTTAGTCAATAATAAATACTGGCCCATAATGTTAGTACTACATTAGCTGTATGATGATGATGATGATGATGCAATTTTGCCATATTTTCCTTTTCCCTTCCATATTCATTAAAATTAGTATAATTGATGATTGCACATGACCTCGGATGTGACTGATTTTAATCATTAAATCTATGATGTTAATGTGTATATCACTGCCAACAAGTTTTAAGATAATGCAAAGCATGGTTTGCCATCAACCTGAATGTTCTTATTCTTAGTTTTGCCACAGTAATTATATCATTGTTTAGTACACTGACACATTTTTACTAAAGTACCATTTTTCTCCACCAGAATTATCTGAGTACCTGGTTATAGTTCCTAACAAATTATTATGTGTGAAGATACACAAAAATTTGATTTACTAAAATCCCAAAATATCAGTTCTGGTACTGGCCTCAAAAATACAGTTAAGAAGCACTTACAATATTGTCAAAGATACAACTGATTACTAAATACTGTAATTATGGTTTGTTCTGTCACAGAACACTGTATTTTCCTTCCTGATATAAATAACAGGAGAAAAACAATAATGAAGAATATGACAAAGAAATGAAAAAATGAAACTGTTCAGTTTTATAATTTTTGAAAAACTGATAAGGGGACTTAGTGTTCTCAGTGTTCTTCACCATATTCCTGCTTTGAGGGTTAAATCAGGTCTAGATATAGTCATTCAATAAGAGGCAACTGATACACTAATGCTATAATGAGGAATTGAGTTTATTTATATCACTCCATATTAACGATCGTAAGAGAGTAAGATTAAACCTTTCCGTAACTCATGTTTAATGGAACTCACATAGTATGTACAATGATTCTCACCCTCTGCAGTAATGATCAACATGGCTGTGATGTTGTAAGGTTATGTTTTTTTCTTAAAAAACAAGCCAAACTTCATCAGCATAATGTATCTCCCATTTAAGCTTAGCTGTATGAATCCAACTATGATACTTTCAAATATTAGTACTTTTAAACAACTCATAGGGAAAACGATGGGTGCTCTCACTGGAGCTTTCACAAACATTTCATTTGGAACAACTGGGAAAAGCAAGTGGTGGGAGTAGAATAAAAAAGGAACACAAAAAATAGAGATTATTGAATTTCAGTATAGATCTGTCAGAGCTACTTGTCAAAGGCGATAGCCACAGGCTGCACTCAGTCACACATGCAAGAGCAGGATTCTGTTTACATTGCCAGTGGGTACTTAGGTAATGTCACTGCTTAAACTTTGTTAAGTTGTGAAAACAGTACAAAACAATGTAGCTAAAATATAATCAAAATAAACATGTTCAAGTTTAATTAATTGGTTTTTCAGTTGCATATTGCCTCCAGTACAAACAATGAAACATTTTTATGAGAAACAGCTAAAAAAAACTTGAAAAAAAAAAAAAATCAAATTAGGGAACTCCGTTAGTGTAGTACTGTAGGAGAAAGAGCATTAAATAATTAAAAATGACACTAAGCTACACTGAATTGCTTTTGTTTCAAAGAAATATAGGCTCAAGTTTGTTTGGTTTTATTTATTTATTTTTTTAAAAATAGCCTTCCTCAGGTGCTTGTCATTGTTATGGTAAATAGGACTATATTTCCTGCTGCTTTTGTTCCCTTGGGTGTAGTAAATCAGGGAGGAAAACACCTTCAGCACTAATCACTGAATTACACTCTGTCCCTCAAGGATCTCATGTTTATGCCAGGCAAGATGACTAAATTTTTTTTACTATTATTCTTAAAAAAATTATATTTGTAGCAATTTATTTGCAGAATGAAAAGAAAAACTTTCATCACTGAAAGACGTCTAAAAAAAATTAAGTAGCTTCAGGATGTCACTCAATATTATATCCAACAATTTCAGAAGCACAAATGACTCAAAGCTTTTGCTCACCTGTTCTTTACATAAATAATATGCAAAAAATGTCTCCCAAAAAAAGGTTTTTTTATGTTTTGTTTTGTTTATTTTACAGTCAAAGTCACTAGTTACTCTGTTAATGTCAAAGTTAGTACTTTTATAATGTATCTCCTCATAATATATCAAATCAGCTATCTAAAATAACTCTACTTTTTCTCACTCTGCTTCACTTTATTATGTTGTATGTCTCCTTGAAGTTGCTTTCACAAAGAGCCATGAAAAAGAATCTGGATACACCCTGGGACTGTGTAGTTCTCTACACAGCAGCAGTTTAGCTAACAATAGCCCAGGGTGATTAGTTTAAGCACTAGGAAAGGGGTGGTGTGGGGAAACTAATATTTTAACAGTAGGTCTGCCAAGGCAATTTGTTCAAGGTAACTTCAGTATGTGAAATGCTTCATTCTACCACATCTAAAAACACATAGTTTGCAACTTCACTAAAATAAAAATTGTCCCAAACTTCTGTTCTTTAATAATACCTGGAGTCAAAAGTGACCATCATTAAATGCAAGGTGAAATAGATTGCAAGTTTAAGAGACCAAACAAAAAATTGAATTTAATACATCTACAAGCATTATTACTTCTCTTTATCTGTGATGGAATGTCTATTACTTTGAGAAATACTTTTTTCATCTTCCTTCTTTCATCATTAGTTTTTAAAGTTACGAACATTTCTTCAATTGAAAGAGCCCACAGACAATAAACTAAAAACCAAAGAAATAACAGAGATCACTATAACTACTACTACTACTACGCTACACTACTTCTATTACTATTACTACTACTACTACTAATAATAATAATACCATGAAAATTAGACCCACCTAATAGTTTAAGAAATAATTTTAATTTTCAGTGACCCAAGATTAATAAGCATTTTGGAAACATTTTGGTTGTAGACCACGGCTACCCGAAGCTAGTACTGTAAAATCATCTGGGTTAATTAACTGAAGGGATTATCTTACAAAAATACACTCACTGAAACTTGAAAGGGCATTTGGAAAGGTGAGTATGAACAGATGAGAATGATTACAGCAAATATAACACATTTGATGTTAAATTTGGTAACTAATTGTTTCAAGGCAGAGACTTAAAAAGTGAACCTATCATTCCTATAAGGGGGATTTCATCTCAGCTGTTCTAAAATTGTGCTGTTGGCTATTTTAGAAATTTAAAAAAAATGATATGAGTGAAACTCTTTAAGTAAGTTCCCCCCTGGGGATTAATAAAATATTCTGACTTTTCAAGTAAATGTGCAACATGTGCAATATGTGTGAATCCAGCAGAATCAGATATAAATCTGATTCTGAAACCTAAGTGTTTACAGGAGTTCTGTCTGTCAATTTTAATACAATATCAAATGTCTGCATCATTGTAAAGACACTTATTGCTTTTCATGGACAAGGATTGCCATTTTGAAATTTTGATCTGACTGGCACACTGGTGTGTCCACCTTGGCTTAAAGACAGTTTTTTAGTGATCAACAAAAAATGGGTAGAAAGCTGGATGGCAAACCTACTTGACTCAAGATTTGTTTATTTTTTTTCATAGGTAATTTTACAATTAAAGTTGAAAGCTATATTTTGCGGCACAAACACATCCAGTGGTTGATGAAGTTTAATTCATACCTGGGATAATTTTATTTAATATTATCATTATTATTATTATTATTTTTTAATTTTTTATTTTTTTTGCTTTTACGGGCTGTTTGAGTGTGAGAATCAAACCAACTTATTTTACAAATTGAACATGTTAGAAAGATCCATTTTCTAGGTCGAGTGGATGTTTTGTTCAGCTTAATGTAAAGGTGGTGCCATTAGCTTAAATTTTACAAGCATTTATTAACAAGTTCGCTAGAGGTCTTAACTTTAAAAGATAATGATAAGTCTTAATAACAGCTTTCAAAAATTATGTATGAGTTAGAGTTCTGGTGTTTGACAATCACATGGTAAATTTTAGACAATAAGTACAAAGAAAAAGCAGTGCAGACAAAATACTTTTTGATCCTAATGTTATACAATGATAAACAGAATAAAGTGAGGGAACCGAAATGTATGGTTTTGAGACGGTGGCACTGACAAAAAGACAGGAAGCAGAGCTGGAGGTGGCAGAACTGAAGATGTTGACATTTTCCCTGGGAGTGACCAGGATGGACAGGTTTAGAAATGAGTACATCAGAGGGACAGCTCATGTTGAGAAGTTTGGAGACAAAGTCAGAGAGGCAAGGCTGAGATGGTTTGGACATGTTCAGAGGAGGGATAGTGGACATATTGGACAAAAGATGTTGAAGATGGAGCTGCCAGGCAGGAGGAGAAGAGGAAGACCACAAAGAAGATTGATGGATGTAGTGAAGGAGGACATGCAGAGGGTTGGTGTGAGGGAAGAGGATGCAAGGGATAGGATGAGATGGAGGCAGATGATCCGCTGTGGCCGAAAGGAGAAGAAGAAGAAGATTTAGCAGAGGAGTTCTGATCATTTATGAACCATTTTTGCCCATGAAACAGATTTGGAAACACTTACCAGAACAACTCTGTATTCGTACAGTAGATGCTTTGAGGATTGTGACTTCTCACAACCGCTTATTCACATTAAAAGTTTGCTGTTACCTGGAGACCTAGGGCCAGTTTCGCTAAGGGTCTGTTTGCTGAAGATAAGCCTAAACTGACTCTACTGCAGACAGACCCTTCTGCAAAGAAATCATTAACATGGACATTTCTCATGGCACTTCCCTGATTTCTCCCAACATATTCAGTATCCTGAACACTGATGGTGTCTACTTAAATTAATGGCTTTCTTGACTGCTTGCAGGTAAGTGATGGGGAAGTTTATAATCTTTTAAGAAGGCTGAAAGGTAATTCTCAAAGGAGGTAATAGATAATAATGTTTTATTATGAAAACAGATTAAATTAATCTTTGGATTTATCAGTTGCTCTATGAACTCCCCTACAAAAATCTTATTATACTACTCTCACAGCACTGTACTATTACCGAGACACTCTTTTAGTATGCAAATTGATGTCCATGTACTTCCCTAAACCAATATCTTGAATATTTTTTTTCCAAGATTTTCTTTCATGTCTATGTTTGGTTTTTATTCAGTAACATCAGTGATGTCAAACAATGAGAAGTATTGGAAGAACTGAAGGATGCATAGTATTATAGGTAAACTGCTTCTGAGGAAGCATATGCATCATGAACTTTGAGCTTATCTTCTGGAGTAGCATTTTTATAAGGCAGCTACACTTTGTAGCCTCAGTCTGGCCAACTCTACATCTCACAGTCCATCTGCTGGTGTCTGCTGACAGTATCGCTGATCCTAGTGCAATAACCCTGAAATGTTTTCAAACCTATTTGCTCACTAAAAGATTTAAACAGATTTAAACTTTTTTGGTACTGTAACATAAGCCTAAAGCTAATGTTTGTGAAAGAAGTGGACCCAAAAAAAACACACACAAAAAAAAAAAAAAACACAAAAAAAAAATTAAAAAAAAAAAAACAAAAATATTT
>VUQH01005311.1:0-11058 GCA_015106775.1 Etroplus canarensis | reverse complement strand
TGTCAAATTTTTAAAAAAAAAAAATTTAATTTTAAAATAAAAAAAAACAAAAAAAAAAAAACCAAGAAAAAACAAACAAGAAAAAACAAAACAAAACAACACAAAACAACAAAACACCTTAAAAAACAAGTAAAAAAAACATAATAAATGATTAAAGTTATTGGTAGAGGCATCTATGGTAGTTAAAACTGCATGATTATATCCAGTGCAGACTTTAAAAATTACATAACTTTGGGGTAAAGCTTGGCCACACTTTGTTATTAATCTGAATTTTGAAGCAGTAAATTGACCTAATCTAAGAGACCCATCAGATGAGGACAGCCGCAGGAAATTAAAAGGTCACTATAATTAAGTGCTGATTTATAATGCCACTGAGCCAGTCCCATGGCCTCTGTTTTTTGCTAGCTCTTGCCTCGTGTTGCAAAGTATTTTCTTTGTGTCTTCCTTAATATTTCCTTTTTTGTGTGTCCCGTTGTTTTTTATTTGTGTTCAATGTCTCTCTTTATGACGTCATATTTTACTTAAAAGTTATTTACCTGTGTGTCCCTGCTTTTTGCTACATGTGGTTTTGACTATATGCCTTACCCTCAGCAGTTTTACCTAATGGTTTCCCAGTAATTCTTTGCATTTATAATCTTGAATCTATCCCTGCAAAATTTCAGTTTTCCTGCTTTTCTTCTCCAGTCCTGCATTTTATCTTTTTTATTTCAGTGTATCTCCTAATGTGTAGGCTTTGCTCCTACACATTTCAGTTTCCTCATGGAATTCTCTTCATATTCTCTTCATTAGATGATTCCTGTTTGGATTTACCCTGTTACTTTGGTGTTTAAGCCTAGACATTCCTACTGTTTGTGATTGTTATTATTATTGGGTATATGGTTATTATTTCCTTTTTAGTCAGTTACCTGAGCTGTGAACCTGTCTTGTATAAATATTTTTATATAATTATTTTTGTGCAAAAATAAGTTTTAAAGTAAAAAAAAAAAGAAAAAAAAAAGAAATCAGAGCCAGGGTGCTGTGCAGAAACTGTTTTTTTGCTTCTTTGGCTTTATGACTACATACCAATTTGTTTCAATAATCCATCTGTTATACTTATAGAAATAGATACTTTTCCCACTTAAATTGTTTCAAAACTGATCTCTTTTTTAAGATTTGAGTGTGAGTGGCTACAAAGATCATTACTAAAAACAGCATTACAATTCTGTACTTGTTCGAAGGTGCCCCTTTGGGTTGCTTCGAAGGACAATATGTCATTAGGATGACAAAGTTCAGGGGAAAAGGTTATTGGTTCCAGTCTGTTGGGGGGAAAAGGAAACATGACGGCACTAAGCTGGAGGGCACTACTGTGGCCTAATTATCGTCCAGATGGTCTGAATAGGTAGGACTTCCAACAATTAATTACGGAATGTCCATGTGCACCACATGGCCAGTATCCCTATAAAAGTCAGTGCAAACATGTCCCTGATTCTTCTTAATGGAATAGTTGAGATGGTATGATTTTTTTTTTGTTAAGAAAGTTAGATTTAAACAAAATTGCTACTCATAAAAAAATACATTTAAAACACACACACCCACACAAAATATATCCTGTCATATTTGATATTAGCCTGCAAGACCTTCAAGGAAAAATGCCAACCTGTTATCTAAACTCTAAATGTTTCTGTCATGATATTTACTAAAAACAAACAAGCAAGTCAACAAAAAGAGCATTCCTCCTCCTAAACATGACCACGCTATAAACAAATAAATACATAAATATGCTATGTAAATATAACTGATTGAAATATAACTAATTGTGAACCTGTGTGTAGGGAAAGAAAGCAGAAGACTACAAGGAAAATCAGGCTCATCACATTGTTTTGGAATTTGGTATGGATTTTGTCTCATCCACTGGCCACTATTTTTGGGTATGACAATTAATTTGATATCTCATCTATGACAAAGCCCATGGGTCCTATTATATTATCGTCGAAATCCAAAGGGTCTCGTGAAGACCTTCAAACCTATATTCTTTTGACAAATACAGTACACTGTTGTGCTCTAATAAGAGAGCTGTCTGTGACTTCCCATGCAGAGATCTATTTTTGCAAATTGTTAGCATGTTGCAGTGCACTTTTTAGAAGGGTGTGATGTTCAGTGGACGACAAGGAGTGGAAGGGGCATTATGGAAATGAGTTTTAATTAGAGAGGAGCAAGTGAAAACAACACAACAAGGAACAGAGCTTGTGTGATCACTGAGTCATAAGTGTGAGATAGGACAACCATCTGTATATGTAAAGAATTTGAAACATACAGTAAAGAAACTTAACCGTTTGGTAGTCAGCATGGCTTGCTTTGTACTTACTTATGTGCAGGGATGATCTTATTCTAATAAGTGATTTAAGCATTTATAGTTTAAGAGACCTGTGCTGCATTGCCTCCCTGATCTGTGTTGGGCACAGAGCCTAGAATAAATTCTGAGAAACACAAAGATGGTCTCCACACCTTAAAAAAAGGCAAACACTATCTCACTCTATCTAATTTAAATTATCCTATTGAGCCACACTACAAACAAAAAACAAAACACAATAATATGCATTTCTTGACCCCAGAGAGCCAGAAGATAGCATGCCATGACAGAAGTGGCTATTTGGCCTTGTGCAACTGGGGGTATTTTCTTTTCACAACAACTCAGCTTCTAAGGGGATTCATTAAATGTCTTATCCATCTTATTAATATTGTGTTAGCTCAAAAATACCATAGGTATAGAAATGTAATTACGTGAGGCTAAATGGAGTTAAGTAAAGACAGCATAAATAAATTATTAATTACCCTTATGCCTTGTTAGTCCACAGCTTTACAAACAAAAACATATCAGGCTACACCTCAGTGTTAAAATAATTCTAAAATTGTGTGAACCAAGCAAAAACATTAATAAACTCAAATTACTCAATCGTGATCTGTTGCTAAAGATGCAATACTTGAAGAACTGTTACCAGTGTGGGCTGACTGTGTATCAATTTTTTAAGAAACCAAATCAAAACCAATGAATTATAATATCTGCAGGCTGCAGGTGTTTTTTTCCTTCATTAATGCATATGAAAGCAATTATGTGTTCAAAATGAAGGAGTCCTGATGTCTAATGTGTTTTAGCTAGCTCACACCCCATGGCCTTCACTTTTGTGCTTCCGCAATGATGCTGTGATAATTCACTTTCACAGTAAGAGCTCAGTTTTTGCTCAGTCACTCAAACAAAAGTCTTGACTTGACTTCTCAAGGCGCAGCCGAAAGCAATTACTGAACCTCTGGGCAGAAGAGCTATAGCCAAGGCCTTTTTTTTTTACTCTGCCTCTAATAGAGGCTTGGCTTACAAACACGATGAATCATGCTCCTCTTTTTCTTAAGCCTCAGCATTTTGGTGAAACCTTTCAAACCAGCATTGCATGCTCATTACACCTCACTGCTGAAGACAATAATGGCTCAGATTTCCACACTATTTTAGCAGGAGAATGATTAAGTATTCAGCAAAATGCATAGTTTGAGGGCCATTTTGGCCACTCTTGGTCATTTTTGAGCTTTGATCATTTTAGTTGTTCTTAGTCAGCAACATAAGCATAATTTGTTCTGAAATTTCAATACTACTCTTCTTGTTACATAAGTGTAATTCTGACAGATGCTAGAAGACAAAGATTGCAGGTTGAAAGTTATGTAGTCATGACATATTAAGCAATTTATTTAGAGAAGCTGAATTCATCACTGTACTATTCTCCCCTGCTGCAATATCATATTACTCATCTGCTCCACATGAAGAAATGAGTAATAAGATAATAAGCTGGGTAGTATACACAAAAGTTATGTTTTAAGATGAAACCAGCTCAGTAAGGCAACACAGACATATAAAAGCTGTTCTTATATTTATCAAAGAGTATTTCTTTAAACGTTTCTGTAAAAGTTTGGTGTCAGTGGCACAGATTTAACAAGATGACATGGATTTGACATCGATCTGTGTAAGAGTCAAAAATAAGCATTTGTTTGAGGGCAGATTCAATCTTCCAGAAGCACACAATGTATTTCAGCCAGCAAAAGGAGAAAGCCAAAACCCAGCTTAATCTGTTACATATAAAAATAATATTACATCGCTCACAAATTATATAAAACACAGAGCAGAAACCAGGACTTTGACTCTAGCGATCTGAATTCAACTGCTGAATGTTTTAACACCTCAGCTAAAGTAAACATGTGTACACTCCAAAAAGATAAATTAAGCCCGATAAAATAAAGAGGATTAGACTGAAATGAATAAAGATTTGACTCCCTCTGACCCCTCACAACTAGTTTCCGTTATCAGTTAGAGATTATATTCACAAATTAATCCATACAAATTTTTGAGCTTTTATGATCAGAAATGCAATACACATATCTAATAAAAACAGAGTGCTTATATAAATGAATGATCCTGACAGATTAGAGAAATGCCCCTGTTTACTAATCTTTTTTAAACAAAAAAAATATGAAGTAAAGGTATCTTACCACAGTGATTCAGTAAGTGGTCAACTGATAAACAAGCCAACTGATAACTGATAATCTAAGCGCCACACACTCCATTAAATAACAGGATCCTTCAAGTCATCTTGTGTCTTTTCTTCTCTCTCATTCAAAAAAAAAACTCAATAGTATCAGAGCTGAAATGATGGAAATTGTTTTCAAAAAAGCAATATTAGTTGTTCAGATTTCTTGCAGTTTGAAATAATATCAATAACAATTAAACAAAAAAAATCTGTTCAACTTTGCAAACACTACCTCCTACAAGGAAACAAAGACGATTCAATAGGTCTGTTTGTCTGCTAATGCAATCAGAGGCTGCTAGCTAGTTACCTAGTCTGGTTAATTAACCCCCAGAGATTTAGAGAGAGCAGAGGCTGCAATCTTGATAGGCCTACTGGGCTCAATCAAGACCACAAACTGAACATTGTATATGGCATAAAACTGTTGTAGTAAACACATTCTCTTCCCTCTGCCAAACCCTGGGGAGCTCTTAATCAAACCACAATGTCGGTGCATCTGCACAAAATGAAGAGAGGAATGGAGAGAAAAGACCTAAAAGCGTGTGAACTCACAGGCTCCTGGCCTTTTATTTGACATCCACTGTGACATTTTATCTCCGCTATTCTCTTTTGAGACTGTTTTTACCAAATGATCGGAAGAAATCACAATCGTATTGCAGAGATTTTACTTTGGTTTGAATTATATGCTTCACCTTGTATGGTATTGTTTCTCATAGAATTTACATAATGCAATTAGGGCAATTTCATTGATCTATGTTTCATCATTAAACACAGACTGTGCTCATTAGCAATCTGCTGTAATGTAACTGTTCTCCCATTTGGATGCAATGTTACAGAAGTCATGAGCATGATCTGACCAAATAACATTTCATTCACTATACTGTTGCTGAAAAATGCGTTCTCGTTTATTTTTTAGTTCGGTTGCATTAATGAAAGATTTACTTAGTTATTTTTACTACTACTGAGACATGTTGAGCTATTTGCAGCTCCTCAAAAGTGTTTTCCAAAATGTACGAATGCAGAAAGATTCCTTTATTATTGCACTATTAAAGCCCCGGGACCTCTTGCGGTGCTGCGTCTGTTCTGGGTTGCAAGTTCCTGAGTGGAGCTGAGGGAGACTGGCAGAAATACACAACACTGGCAAGGTTCTGCACAGCTATTTAAATCTGCCCTCTTATGAACCTTTGATGCTCCCTTTGCCTGTGTCTGTGCCTGTGCTATCTCCATGCCACACACCATGTTCCTTTAGTGTGTGTTATCATTTGGATTTAGTTTGCACTTACAACTCACACCATATTTGCCAACATTGCTTACAAAACTGCGAGTGACTTACACACTTCATGTTTATGTCCATTAAGTTAAATAAATGTTGGTTTATTTTTTTGTTAAGTTAGCAGTATGTCTTCCTTATTTGTTGTAGCATGTGAACCACTCTTTACAAGCAGCTCTTAGAAAAACTTGCTAACTCAGAAGAAAAGTCAGATGGATGAAAAGAAAAATGTGGGTATTAGGAAACGTATACATCTGGTGTCTTACTTATACAATTTGTTATGTTTCTATTTGTAGTGAGAAAAAAATATTGTTCATTCAAATGTGCTCGATAATGGCAGCCCTTCCTCTCTTTTCACTCACCGAGTCCATAAGCACTGAAAATACCCAGAAGGATATGTTTTTCTTCACAATATTAATATGTCGTAAACTATGAAATGAACAGGTGGGCAGAGGAAAACAGTGAAGTGTCGGATCATATCACCAGAGCAGAACAATTCTCCTTAATCGAGACCTTCTTGTAAATCGTGACAAGGTCTTGCCCTCAAATTACCCAGGATACAGCCAGAAAATGAATATTTAATGTCATTTTTTTTTTAATTAAATGATGACTACCAGTAGCAAGCATGAGGAACTGTGTTCTGAAATCTTCAACAATTTGTAGAGGTAAGTGAAGGATACAGTGGTGTTTTGTATTGTGGATTACAGTAAAATACAAACTGACTGACCGGATGGACTGAAAGAAAGGATCTGCACACAGCAGTGTTAAATAAAGTTCCATATTACAATCTTGTTAAACAAAATTTCAAGTCAGAACCTTCAATTCTTCTCATACTGAGCAGGATTACTATTGCAACAAAACATCATCAGTAGGGCAAAACTAATCTATCACTGCATCTGGACAGGATCTGACTTAGAGGCATTCAGTCATAATTCCACAGATGGTAGCTTTGCACCACTGGCTCCATAGCCAAGCACACACACCAAATGTCTGAGCCATGGTAGTATGGCCATAAGCCATGCCACCCCAAGCATGCCTGATCTGGTTTGATCTTGGAAGTCGAAGAAGGTTGGGCGTGGTTAGTACTCAAATGGGAAAAATTCAAGTTCTCAAAAACAACCTACTACACTACCTATTCATCTTCTGCTGTTTATTCAGATCTGGGTTATGTGAGCAGCAGTCTAAGCAGAGATGCCCAGACCTCCCTCTCCCCAGCTACCTCCTCCAGGTCTTCTGGGGTTATACTGAGGTGTTCCTAAGCCAGCTGAGAGATGCAGTCTCTCCAGTGCATCCGGGGTCTGCCCTGGGGCCTCCTCCTGGTGGGACATGCCCAAAACACCTCACTCAGGAGGCATCCAGGAAGCATCCTGGTCAGATGCCAGAACCACCTCAACTGGCTCCTTTCGACATGGAGGAACGCAGCTCTACGATCAGTCCCCCCAAACTGACCTGGCTCCTCTAAAACTAAGCCCGACCATCTTTTGGAGGCGGCTCACTTCCACACTTGTATTCGTGATCTCATTCTTTTGGTCACTACCCAGAGGTCCATTACCATAAATGATGGTATCAGAATCAGAATACTTATTAGGAATGTAGGGTAGGAATGTGGCTTGACTGGTAAATTGAAAGCTCTGCTTTCACACTCACGCGTTTCTTTTTTTTTTTCCTTCACCACAACCAGTACAGCACCTCTACCACTGCAGGCTCTGCACCAAACCATTCGTTAATCTCACACTCCACTCTCATCTCACTCGTAAAAAAGACCCCTGGATACTTAAACTCCTCCACTTCACTGCTATATACTTCTTTGTTGAAAGTACCAATATGTTAATGACAGTAACACATGCTGATAGGTATAGCTTGAGCCAATGTCATGACTGCTGCAGGTTTGGACAAAAAATGCAAATTTCAAACAGACAGGTGTAAACAAAAGACGTACCTCTATTCAGGTAGATAATGTCCGCACAATGTCAAAAGATACTATAAACAGGAACCCTGGGAATCTGACAAAGAAGGTATACAGACACTAACACTATGTTCCCACTGCAGGCAATTCCGATTTTTTGCTGAGATCCGATTTTTTCATGTGGTCATTCACATTATAATTTAAATGCAACCGCCATCTCACTCCGCTGTGAACAGTCTCCGGTCCTGAAGTGACGTGTATGCGCAGAAGAAAGTGTGATGTCACACTCAGAGCACTGTGTTAACAGAAGTAAATACTGTATGTCAGCATGTGAGTAAGACATTTTACTTTCTTTCCACTGACTAGCTCCATGCTTGTTTTGTGCATTGTTGACATTTGATCTTGCCACGTCTCACCTCCATCAGTGCAGAATTATGATGTCTGTCCCTTCTTAATGACGTAAAAGTCAGATGAAATGCGACATGACCATTCAGACTGAAGTCGCTTTCAAAAATATCTGATTTAGGACCACATATTGAAGTGGCCTGAATCCGATTCGAAAATATCAGACCTGTGCTGTTCAGACTGTCATAGACAAATCAGATCTGGGTCACATATGGGCAAAAAAAATCAGATTTGCCTGCAGCGGGAACGTAGTGTTAGATGAGGACTGAGGGACAAGATACACTGAGGGTGATTAGAAAATGAGAAACAGAAGGGCAGCCAGTCACAGGTGACAACAATCAGGTGACAATCAATCAATGAGACAGGAGAAAAATAAAACTGAGCACAAGACATGAGACATTAACGACTACCAAACTAAAACAGGAAGTGAGAAACACATATAACTGAGAACACAAACACAAGACTGAACTTAACAAAAGGGAAAGAACACAGAGAGGAACACACTTCTAATAACAGTAAAAACACAAATTAACTGATAAATCACAAAAACATTACCAGAAACAAAAAAAAAAAAACCCTTGAAACCATCATCACGACTCAAACACAAAATCCAAAGATGCATAACAGCCAACTAACCTTGACCTAGTGTATGGACAACTAAGAGGTAAGGAAGGAAGAAGCAAGCATTAATAAAACTCTGATGATTTCTTTCATCAGAATCAGAATACCTTAATAATTCCCATTCTCTTGTCTTTGGAGCCATTGTGGATCTCAAATAATGCATTTCATCCTTTTATTCCTGATAACCAAGTCACAGTTCCCTCATCCACAAGGGGCTTTGTCACTTAAATATGAACAAATGTCTTTTTGGGGCATTTGCAAAAAATAACTGATAGTGCAATATTTCTTGAAATAACGAAATGCTATGAAACATCAAATGCCATGCATTTAGGTTTCCCAACAAAATGACACTTATAATCACCTACATGTGAAAATCCCTAAATGGCTACTTTCGGTTTCTTCACAATTTCCTGTATCTGTACATTTTATTGTCTTTCCAGAAAGAAGTCCTAAGACATTTACTGTAAGCTCAGATTTGATAGACTCCTTTTTAAACATTGATTTGGTAGAAAGAAAACTCTGTTGCTTAAGAAAAATTGAAACTCGATTTTTTTCTTT
Source organism: Etroplus canarensis (assembly GCA_015106775.1). NCBI lineage: Eukaryota > Metazoa > Chordata > Actinopteri > Cichliformes > Cichlidae > Etroplus > Etroplus canarensis. Next base: position 1,754 of record VUQH01005311.1, on the reverse strand, counting down.
TTTACTTTTTTTTTAAGTACCCGATTTGTATTTGTAAGCTGTTCTTGTAGAAAATCAATGATTACAAGGTGTTGAAAACAATTTCCCCTCCTGGGACAATAAATACCACCTGTGTGGGCCTAGTTATTGCTGCATTGCTTTATAAAACAGTTTTTTAAAATCAAAATAGACATCTACATAAGAAATGTATTTTTTTCAGCTTAAGCTGAATGTTTATCAGACCATCTCATGTTCTATGTGTGAACGTTGTCACTGTGAATCAATCAACATAGATAACTTAGTTATTTCTTATTTTAAAGCAAAAACAGCTATTTATGGTATTGATGCAGAAAACATTACCACTGCTATCTCACATCTATAATATGCTATACCTGCAGATCTGTCCGAAGTTTAGGCTGATATTTAGATTCCTTGCAAGCACACAGACCTGGTTTATCTACCCTCGACTGTACATGTAACCACAAAGTGACAAGCACAGAGGCAAGAGAAGTGTTTGTGGAATTTTTATTTGCTTTAACACCTAAATGTGTTATGTAGTTTCTGCAGAAATCTGTTATGGCATAAAAAGTAAAGTGTTCCTAACCCCATATAATTAGAATATGAATGATTGTGTTTGCATGGGGCTTCTCAGCCTTTTTGAGTATGGGAAGGTTAGCATCTGATAAAGGAAGTCAAACATAGGTTTGTCTAGTAAATGTCTAAAAAGTAGGTGATTCATTTTGTACTTCATTATTTTGTGACTTTACATCTGTCATGATGAATGAGCATAACACCCAACTCCAGAAAAGAGAGAGAGATGGAAAATGTTTAAGAGACATAGAAGGATGCACTCTTGTGGGTGAGCAAGAAAGAATGAATGTGCATTCATGAGCAAAGGAAAGTGTGAAACTGAAAGTCCAGATTATTAACAGCCATTATCCAGTCTCTTTTGACTGACAGCGAAGAGAAGCTTCATAGAAATATGTGGCAGAGACAGGCGGTAAGGTTTTCACTGCTGAGAGACAGAAGGTGGATAGTCAGTACTGATGCTCAGCAACCACTGAGAAGACTCTGAACTGAATGTGCATTAACATACTATGTTACCCTTTGTGCTAGCATTTCACTCCATTGATGTAAAGTCTTTTTATGGCACATTTAGTGAGAGCTTCCTCCAATAAACCAGCCACAGGGGCCCACAAGCCAGTGTAGTCCTAGTGCCGGTCCCAAGCCCAGGTAAATGGTGAGGGGTGCGTCAGGAAGGGCATCCGGCATAAAAACTGCGCCAAATCAAATATGCAGATTCATAACACGACTTCCATACCGGATCGGTCGCGGCCCAGGTTAACGACCGCCTCCAGTGCCGTTAGCCAACAGGGTGCCGGTGGAAACTATGCTACTGTTGGCCGAAGACCAAGGAGGGGGAGAGGGGGAAAGTGTGTTAGGAGGCAGAGAGAGAGAAGGAAAGGTAGGAGGGTGGAGGTGAGAGTAGGGACTTTAAATGTAGGGACTATGACTAGTAAAGGGAGAGAGCTGGCTGATATGATGGAGAGAAGGAAGATAGATATATTGTGTGTGCAAGAAACCAGGTGGAGGGGAAGCAAGGCCAGGAACATCGGAGGTGGATTCAAACTGTTCTACTATGGTGTACGTAGGAAGAGAAATGGAGTAGGGGTAATCTCGAAGGAAGAATGTGTGAAGAGTGTTCTGGAGGTGAAGAGAGTGTCAGACAGAATTATGACTCTGAAGCTGGAAACTGATGGTGTGATGCTGAATGT
>VUQH01005306.1:0-10031 GCA_015106775.1 Etroplus canarensis | reverse complement strand
TGACTGTAAGTCAGACTGGGTTAGAGCCTGTACAGCTCCAAAATAATCTTTTAAAAATACAAAACATTCTTTAAAAGATAAGGGAAAACAAAGGCTGTGAATGACATCTATTATGTATCTCTTATGTACTTCCAGCTGATACAAATCAGCTTAGTATCATCATTATCTTTCTCGTTGACCAAATTTTATGGAACATGCATTCAGTAGCACAGGCCAGGACATCACTGTGTTAAAACAAATAAAACTATAAAAGAGTTCAATAATAAAGATTTTTAAAAAGTCAGGCTGTTTAATCCATGTGTGTAGGGCATCTCATTTAGCCACCCTACAAAAACATTTTAAATATCTTGAGGCTTGGCTCCAAACAGCACAGTGGGAGCATGTGGCTAGGAACTCTTGCTACGGTCTTACTAGAGACACAACTCCTGAGGAAGGAGGTTTGCTATTGATGGTCAAAGGCTGCCTGTTGACCTTGGGCAGCTCTTCAAAAGCCACAGATACCAGATACTAGATCTGGATACTCTTGTGTTTCTGTCCAGCCCATCAGTTGATATTGTTGCAAAGCATTGACGTCAGTCCAACTTTGATATTTTCTTTTATTACATGCTGATTACATTCCCTGAAAGCATTTTAGTTCAGCCACAATGTCATTTCTGCACATATTAGATTACTCTTTTGGTTTTGAGTCATAGAAAAGCTTCAGCTAGATGACAATGTAACAATACGACTGCCTTGATCTAGAATTTGAATCTCTAAATCCTCAGCACAACTGCTGCAGTTACTTTGTCCACCATACTTCAAATATCCGTGCTCAAATAAATGAGGAATGAGAATACACTCTCACACTTTAACTGTATTCAAACACACTGCATTAACTGCTTTTTCTTTTTGGAAGTACAAACAGCCCTGTGAAAAAAAATACGCCATGAGTCAATAGCTTGAATAACCACCTTTAGCGGCAACAACTTGAAGTAATGGTTTTCTGTATGACTTCATAAGTCTCTCACATAATTGTAGTGGAATTTTGGCCCACTATTATTTAAATGTTACCTCAGTTCAGTTGAGGTTTTCGAACATTTGTTTAGGCACAGCTCTCTTAAGGTTCAGCAACAGCATTTCAGTCTGGACTTTGACTGGGCCATTGCAACACCCTGATTTTCTTTTTCACCCCTTCTGTTGTAGATTTGCTGCTGTGCTTGAGATCACTGTCCTGGTACAGGACCCAATTTCTGCCAAGCTTTAGCTGTCAGACAGATGGCCTCACATCTGACTCTAGAATACTTTGGTATACAGAGGAGTTCAAAGTCGACTCAATGAATGCAAGGTGCCCAGGTCCTGCGGCTGCAAAACAAGCCCTAATCATCACCCCTCTGCTGCCGTGCTTGACAGTTGGTATGAGGTGTTTGTACCGATATGCTGGAGTTGGTTTTCGCCAAATGTGGTACATTATGGTCAAACATCTCCACTTTGTTCTAGTCTGGAAATTGTTCCAGAACTCTTGTGGTCTGTTCAGATGCAACTTTGGAAACTTAAGCTGTGCTGCCACGTTCTTTTGAGAGAGAAGAGATGCTTTCTTTAAGCTCTTTTCAAACAAGCCAAAGTTGGTCCGTTTTTTCTTATTGTACTATAATGAACTTTACCGTTTAACATGCAAAATAAGGCATGTAGAGTCTGAGATGCAGCTCTTGTTTTGTTTTGGTGATTTCTCTGAGCACTCCTGGACAATGCACACCTGATTCCTTGAGACCAGCAAACTTCCAAAATTTCTGTTTTTACAAAGGTGGTCACACTGGCTGATGATCAGTTTATGAAGTACATTAGATTAGCAGCAGCTGGCTGCTACTTACCCTCCTAATTCCTATGAAAGCAGTGAGGGTGTATGTCCTTCACAAGAAAGGCATTCATGAGATTGATGCAAGTGCAGTACTGCATATGGTAGAACTGCAATACATTAAGACTCCAAGTAAAATTCTTTGATTTAGTTAAGATTTATAATTTATTGGGTGCAAGTTTAATAAAACTTCTGGGGTCAGATTCATGAAACATACTGCATGCACAAAGGCAAAGTATACATACGCTTTCTTTCTGTCACATGAACTAAGCCATGCATTCGTACTGTCTAATCGTCAAGTAATATATAAATGACAAAATTTAGTAAATAATTTTTATTTTTAGTTATGGATGAAAAAAGTATCTGTATACGTACACACACTTTATGCACTGGGCCCCTGCTGATATAACTGCAAATTTTACACTTGTTATTGATGTAGTTAACAGAAATTTACTAAAGCAAAGACAAACACAAAACGGTTTTTTTAAACTGGTATATCCTGATGTTTATTTAGCTTCACTCCTCTTTTTTCTTTAGACTTTTGTTCCAAAACAGGCATTTTAAATTTCGACTTTAGGACAGTACTGGCAATAAAACTTTAAAATGTATGTAGTGATATTTTTAATACGTTGGGGCTAATTATTGCAACTTATTACACAAGTGATATGAAAGGCAGAGCTGTAATTTAGCTTATAGTACAAAGATATATTTTTGACAACAAGCTGGCAAAAACAGGGGCAGTCTGTCCCTGATTAAGGCAAGAAAGACAATGTTTTGTCTCTCTACAGAGGCAGGTACTGTATGACATGCGCATGACTGCTTTCATGTTTCTTTATTGGCATTTTTGTGCTCTGTGAGTGCTTCACTTCTCTACAAAGCATGGGAATTATGCTGTGCCCACTATACAACATGACAGAGACAGATTCATTACTTAAGTCCAAATACTGTACCAGACCAGTACTAAAGCCCTGTTGGCACATGCTCAGTGTTTTCCTCTTATGACATGCTGATGGCAGCCAGGTTTGGCTGGACTTTGGCCCCAAAGCCAGATCTGTCATTTGGGTGTGCGTTTGCTTCAAGGTCCATTAGACACCCATCACTCGCTTGAACCCCCCTCCTACATGAGCTGTGCCTTCAGCAACAGCCTCTTGGACCTCACCTGCACAGCTGATGCCTTGACAAGACCGCAACATCTTCAGCTCATGCTACAGCGTGTGATTAAGTTCCGGTTGTGATAAGGTTAATGCTAATGGTAATACACAGCTGTCTGCCTGCAGGGATATTGCGGGGGGGACTCCATTAACCAACAAACACACTTACATCAAAGGACTTCCTGAGCTAAAGTGGTCTCTCAGAGTGGATAATATAGCTTCATATACAAATATTTGATGGTCTTAAACAAGACAATGCAATACATTGCTACATTCCCAAAACCAAAACAATCAAAATCTACATTAAAACGAAATAAGGACAGTTAATGACTACACGCCACAGGTGCAGACAACCTAGGCTCATTTGGTGCTTTAATATCGGAATAATTATTTCCGTTTATCCATCACTGTGAAGCAAACAACCTCCACAGCCCAGGTATACCACAACCACTAGTCACCATCTGCATGATGTGCCAAGAGGAAACGTCAGGGAAAGACCAATTAACCAGGTGATGACAGGAGCTAAATGACTGGATTAAAGGGCTTGTTCTGTACAGGTCAGGATGCACGCCGCTAATCTGAATCATGAGGCGAGGACAGGCTGACAGGAAGGGAGAAAAACAAACTGCATGTCGCTGATGAATGATTACAGTGCGTGACAGCGGGATGTGCCGTGTCAGTGAGTGAGGTAGCTCTGTGAGTAGAGCAGCAATAAAGCTGCTATGCGTGGAAGTTCTGTTTTCACTGTAGCACTGTAGAATTATTTGGAAGCAAAAGCCACATGGAGGCCACTAGCAGATTTAAATCTCCTTCTCAATGTAATAGTTTAAGATGTGAGTGTACGTCTAGCTAGGTGGAAAGAGGATTTGGGAAAGAAAGTGTCCTCACGTTTTCCCAGGAGATTTTTTCAACCAGAATACGTCATCGCTGGTGATGCCATGCTCAACTGCTCCAGGAATCTGTAACAACAGTTAAAGCTGTGACCAAAACGATCACTCTATCAGCCAACAGATCTGTCAATAATATTATACACAACAAAGGACAGGAACCGTTCTCTCTCTAAAACCTGCCGTTTTTAGTGTGTCAAGACTTGTGTGTGTTCTGAACGCCTCCAAATGATATTTACATTAGTGGGGTACTTGGGCCGTCCACCTGTGGCGATTACAATGTTCTTGGCAGTCAGGATCGTCTACAGAAGAGGAGAGAGAGGTGATAAGTAACTGCTTTTGTTCATAAGCTTGAAAACATGAGGAAATGTCACATGAAAGCAAGTGGTCCCAATGGTATTTTGCATCAAAGTGATGAAGTGAAGTGAAAACAGTGTTCTCTGTGAGTTTTTGTCATTTATTGTCATCATTTATAGGGGACTTCTTAATACATTTCCATATTTTCTGTCATACATTTATGCTCATATTTAATATGGCTTAAATTTCAAAAAATGAGGACAACATTTGTACAAGTAACGTGAATGTATGAGACAAACCCTCAGGCTTCAGACTGCTCTACACACCCTGAATCCAACATTTTTTTCTACTATTGACTCTGCATGACATTAAAGATAGGGAATATCTTTAAAATGGTCAAGTCAGGCTGAAAGCTCTGGCTGGGAGAGGGTTAAAATTGCTTTATTCAGAAAGAGGAAGAACTGAAGGACTACGCCAAAGTCCAGCATAGGATACAGTTACTGTAGTTCCATAAGTTTTGGGACAATTACATTTTTTGTGATTTTGCCCCTCCACACCACAGTCAATGAAGTGCAGGCCTTCCGCTTTAATTCAAGGGATTTGACAAAAGAACGGGTTTAACTGTTCAGGAACTACAGACATTTATATACACAGTCCCCCATGTTCATGCTCAAAAGTAATGGGACAAACTAGCACAAATCTAAATATAAGGATCATTTTTAATGGATGAAAATCCTTTGCAGTCAATGATTGCCTGAAGTCTAGAACCCATGGACATAACCAAATGTTGTGTTTCCTCCTTGCTCTGCCAGGCCTTCCGTTGCTGCTTGTTTGTTGGTCTCTGCCTTCAAGTTTGTCTTCAGTAACTGAAATGCTGCCATATTGGATTGGGATCAGGTGACTAACTTGGTCCCTGAAGACTATCCCATCAGTTCTGCAGTGTTCAGCTGACTCTGAGCAGGAAGTATAGCCCTGTACACTTCAGAATTCATCCTGCTTCTTTTATCTGCATTAACATCATCAATAAATACTATCTGTCCAAAGATTTATTTTTTTGTTACCCAGAACCATTTCAGAGTTTCAGTGAACAGCCACCAAATACAAGTTAAAGATTTGGAACCAACTCCAGATCTTTTATCTGCTTAATTTGCCATGAAATAATAAGGGAATGGTGCTTGCCATTCAACTGTCTCATTACTACAAAGCATCTGAAAATGAGGGACTATGTCTAACATGGTTGTAATTCCTAAACAGTTAATGCAATTCTTTTGTGAAACCCCGTGAATTAAAGCTCAAATTCTGCATTTCAGTAATATTTTGACTTATTTAAAATCCACTATGGTGGCATTCAGAGGAAAAAGTACTAAAAATGAATCATAGTTCCAAAATGTATGGACGTTAAATGTAAATGAGCATTATTTTCAACTGCCAATCATGCAAAATTACTCTAGTTGAGTCCAACAATAAAAATTAACTATTGGAAATGAGCATATTAGATCCTCTTTAACATGCAGAAAGTAACCTTTTCTTACAGAAATGTGGACTTTATAATATACAAACAAAAAAAGAACAAAATGCAGGAGAAATGACACAAAGGGGGCACAAATTCAACCTTAAGCAACAGGAGAGATCTGAAATATGTTTAAATTGGACATACACTGTAGAAAATAAGTGTGTAAAACACATATTCTCAGTAACCGATATCGAGTTTCAGTTTATATCCTAATTTTTGAATGTGCATTAGGAGCCCACCTCTTTCCCTGCTTTACTCAATCCTCTAACGGTGTGTTCATCCACCAGACTTCCTTTGAGGTTCAGATACTTCACCTTCCTGCAAAACAGCAACCAAACCCATTGTTAATGCTGCTCATGCAACAAGGTGGGGGGGCTCTCAAACTTTAGATGTGCGTATGACCGAGGGCCACATGAGAAAAATGGAAGCATCAAACATTTTTAGCTAGTGTTTGAAAATCACAGTTCCCAGCATAAACCACCATTCTCTAATCATACTAGTTTATATTTTTCTCAAACAATGAGTAAAGTGGCATTTGTTGACACCAGCTGTATTTGGTAACCTCAGGAAGGTTTAGCCAGCTATGATGACTACAACAAAAGAGTTGAAACTGAAGAGAAACGCTCCTGTGGTCCCCTCCTGTGCTGCTGAGCTTGAACTGTGGATGTGTCATCTGGATGGTTCCTTGGCACAAAGAACTCAACACCTGTTTTTTTTCCCCCCAAAAAACAATCTGAAATATGGACTTATCTGACCATAGCACACCATTCCACCGTCTTTTGGTCCATCCGAGATGAGCTCGGGCCCAGAGAACTCGACAGCGTTTCTGCATAGTCCTCCTTGTACAGTGCAATTTAAATTGCACTGATGGATGCGATGACAGGCTGTGTTAATGACAATGGTTTTTCTAAGTGCTTCTGAGCTCTGGGGGCCATGTTTGCAACAACAGCATGACGATTTCTTAGGCAACGTTGCCTGAGGACCACGTGCATCCAACAGTGGTTTCTGACCTTGCCCTTGATACACTGAGATGTCTTTGAGTTCTAGCATTCTTTTCACAATATAATGCACTGTAGATGTTAAAGACCTACATTCTCTGCGAACTTACATTAAGAAATGTTCCTTCTGAGCTGACTGACTGAGGTGAGCCATGACCCATCCTTGCTTGTTAAGGTTGAACCTTTGATGGAAGCTACTTTTTTACCCAATCACTTGTTTCCAATTAGCCTGTCATACTGTGACAATATGACAACAGCAAAAGATTGTTCTTTAAATATTAAATATTTTAAGCAATATGCTTGTGTCGAGTGGCTACTTTGCTCTGCAGTTACCAGAGAGGCTCTTGTGGCTACTTACTAATTTGGGGGAAAAAACAATACAATTTTATAATTAATATTAACATTCTGAGTCCAAGCAAATGATCTCATTGGATTGAAAACATTGTGGATTAAGCTTGGGCACATTCACACACAGCTTAACACCTGTTTGCCCTACAGGCAGCCACTCTATCAACATGTGGTCACTGACGATCAATCCTTCAGCTGTGCGCTGTGTGCAACAGAAATGTACAGCCTTCAGCAATATGACGCAATGAAGAAAAAGAAAAAAAAGGAAGTAAACTAGGCTGATGTGTAAATATTTATAAATATCTTATGGAAAGTACACAATGGAAAACTAAGAGGGAGGGATTAATAGCGACATAAGTGGATGACACATGGAAAATATTTCATATTTACGGCACACAATCATCCCCGTGGAAAATGTTGAGATAAATAGATTTCACTGATAAGATTATTTGCTGTTGCGTGGTATCATTAAACTATCTTATCATTAAAGTATCTTTCATTAAAAGACTTAAATAAAACATCACTGACTTCACTAATGATGTTTTATTTAATTAACATAATCAGTGAAATCAATGTGTTCCCGTAGTGTAGCAGTTTACACATTTGTCCACAAGCGAAAGGTCCCTCGTTCAATTCCAGGTGGGGGAACAAGCCCCTCTCACCATGGAGGGTTGCAATCCGGTTTCTTCTTAATGTATTCTTCGGCTGCTACCTTGTATTCTCCTCAGGAAGGGCATCTGGTGTAAAACCTCTGACAAATTAGCAATGCAGACTGTGGTGGATTAATACAAGGGAGCAGCCAAAGGTGCACTTATCATCAGTGAAATCAATTTGTTAAATAATAATAATAGCTGATCTGCAGTCACTCACTTGTCCTGCAGTTGAACTCTGTGACCCCAGTTCAGTGACCTGACGTGGTTTTGAACAGCCTCAGCCATGGTGGACCTGGAAAAAAGTAAAATAGGTAAGGCTATAAATAGACTGCAGCACTAAACAACCTAAAGCCCCTGTCACACCTTGATTATTTAACAAGTATAGGAAAAACGTAGGAAAAAATCTGCAAATACGCTGGCCTACGTAGATGAAGTTCTAGGCAAGTTTTGTATAAGTTAAGAGCATGCTGAAGTACGCTGGTATACGTGGTTGCCAGCGTATGGCTCCAGCGTATGGCTCATATGTCCTGCATACACGGACCATATGTTGCAGGTACTTTATGCATATGGAGACTCACGTTACTCATAAGTCGAAATACATGGAGATTAATAACCTATGAGTAACGTGTTTTTAACCTATAAGTAACATATATCAAACACCTCATTTGCATACTGACATTTGTAGAAGTATTTGACACGTTCCAATTGTCCTGAATGTGTTTCTAACATAAAGTTACCATATAATGGCATATGCTGCATTTAAGGGAAGTGGTATAAATGGGCTTTAAGTTGTGAACGCTGGCAATACGCTAGCATTCATTGGTATTACGTTCTATATATGTTAGCAGTACGTTACGTATATGTCCATTTAACATCATGATTCTGTGTATGCCTGCATTTTAGAGGAATTTGGATGCATCGGCAGACGTCTGGGATTTTAACATTTTAAAAAGTTCTCAAGCTGAAGGAAACTGGACTTCTTTAATACACCCACAAGCACTTTGTTAGGTACAGCTGCTCAACTGCTATTTAATGCAAACATCTAATGAGTCAAATATATGGCAGCAACTCAAAGCATTTAGGCAAGGGGACCTGCTGAAGTTCAAACCGAGTATCACAGTGGGGAAGAAAGGTGATTTAACTGACTTTGCATGTGACATCGTTGTTAATGCCAGACAGGCTGGTCTACTTCAGAAAGCGCTGATCTACCCATTCCCCGGCTACATGGACGATGGTCCAAAAGAGAGGAAATATCCATTTCTCTGGCTGAAAATGCCTTGTTGCCGGCAGAGGTTAGAGGAGAATGGCCAGACTGCTTCAAACTGACAGGAGGGCAAAATTAATTCAAATAACCACTCATTACAACCAGAACAGTATGCAGAAGAGCATCTCTGAACAGACAGCACATGGGCTTCAGCCGCAGAAGACCACACCAGGTGCTACTCCTGTCAGTTAAGAACAGAAAACTGATGCTAAAACTTCCATAGGCTCACCAAAACTAGACAGCAGACAATTGGAAAACTGTTGCCTAGTCTCATGATTCTTTATTTCTGCTGTGACACAATTAAACATTAAATCATGGATCTATACTGCCTGGTGTGGGGAGACATTTTGTTTGCATATCTTTGGCCCTTTTCAACCACAGCCCACCTGAGTATTGTTGCTGACCGTGTCCATCCCTTTAGGACCACAGTGTACCCATCTTCTGATTGCTGCTTCTAGCAGGATAACACGTCATGTTACAAAGCTCAACTCATCTCAAACTGGTTTCTTGATCATGACAATGAGTTCACTGAACTCAAATGCCTTTCACAGTCACGACATCTCTAGCCAATAGAGCACCACTAAGATGTGGTGGAACAGGAGGGTCCCATCACAGATGTGTGACAAATATGCATCAAACTGTGTCGATGTAAACCAAAATCTCTGATCAATGTTTTCAAGAATCAAGGCTGTTCTGAAGGCAAAAGGCGACCCAACCCAATGCTAACAAGGTGTACTTAATAATGTGGTGGTGAGTGTATGATTTGAAGATGTTTCACCTCTCATCTGAAAGGCTTTTTCAGTGCAACAGCAGATGCACAGAACTGAAGAAGCACTTACACCTACATTGACATGGATGACAGAGAAACTACACAGACGTATTCTTCTTCTTCTTCTTTCGGCTGCTCCCATTAGGGGTCGCCACAGTGGATCATCTGCCTCCATCTCATCCTATCCCTTGCATCCTCTTCCCTCACACCAACCCTCTGCATGTCCTCCTTCACTTCATCCATGAATCTTCTCTGTGGTCTTCCTCTTCTCCTCCTGCCTGGCAGCTCCATCTTCAACATCCTTTGTCCAATATATCCAC
>VUQH01005304.1:0-11232 GCA_015106775.1 Etroplus canarensis | reverse complement strand
GGGGAGGAGAAGGGGGGGGGGGGGGGGGGGGGGGGGTGGGGGGGTGAGGAGAGTTTAAGGGTTGGATCTACTGAAAGGACTTGGATGAAGAGAGGGAATTAGGATTGAAAGAGGATGGAAAGCTCCGAACGGATGGATTTTTTTTTTTTTTGACATGCCAAGGGTAGCCGTATGGACGGCTGGGAACGAAAAGAGGATCAGTGTGAGGAGGGAAGCGAGGGAGGATGACAGGAACATCTTTTTCAACTGGTAAAAGTTTAGTAGATGGTTAAAGACAGAATGAGGAAAGATGAGAAGGAGAAGGAAGAGGGATCAGAATGTGTAGCTGGTGGCAGGTAAATTGCTACTGAGAACATGGGGACTTTTCAAAATATCCGACAGATTATACCCCATCTCCTCTGAGCCAGCATGTGAATAAAAAGATGTGAAAAGTGTGAGAGCAGCAGGCTAAAATTTCAAACATTTAAAGTGCCAGAAAATTTGAGTAAAACCACTATGTACATGGGAGGAGGAGGGGAGTTTGCCACTGAGAAAGAGCAAGTTTGAGACACTGACTGAGAATGAGAGGAAAAGGAAGAGGGTGAGATCTCTAAGCAGCACGCATCACTGAATTATTGAGGCCCAACTTGTGTAGGAGCAAAAGATAGATTTCCAGTGTTGATCCTTTCTTGCTGTCAGAAAGTTTAGTTGGACACGACCAACTCGAGCACTTGTGGTTGTTTTGTTGTTGTTTGGGGGTTTCTGGCACTCACTAAAGGGAAAGGCAAAACCTATGTGGGAAAAGCAGCTTTAAAAAGTGTGGCAGAAAGCAGACTGTGTGCTTTCTGACACTCATTCATGTAGAACATAGCTCTATATATGGTTGTGCTGAAATTGTTACAGACAGCAAGAATATCTGCATGTATACAATACACCCTATGTAAAAATCCCTAATTTATTTAGTGTGAGTCAACAATCATTAAAAAACACCTATTTTAATCATATATGAATAAGGTTTTTACACTGTTTAGACACTGTTTATAATTGTGAAAAATCTAACAACCTTTTCCTCTACTTTCTTATTTTTATTTCATTTAGAAGATAGTATGTTCAAAATTAAAATATTGTTTGTAAATTAGTCTGCTGAAGGATAATCTGTGTTTAACCACAAGTTGATACGAGATTTTGTGAAGTCACACCTACTTTGGTGTTAGATGTGATGCTGACACTGGCAGATAATACAGAACATAAATTTTTTACTTGAGGGGAATTTCAATTTAACTCAGCCAAGCATATTTCCCAATAATACAGCTAAATAAAGCCACGTTTCATTTGCTTTTACTTGCACCTGGCAATGTTAACCAAAGCTGCAGATTTATTTATTAAGGTCCAACAGGTGAGATTGCACTCATTCATAGATATATTAATTTTTTTCCATGTCTGGCATCAACAGGTCCCTCTCTTTGTAGAAAAAGTTTTCATCTCTGTCGGCACCACAGTTGTGACCACAGGAACGCCAAGATTTCCCAAGATCTGTTGTCTTTTTTAAGGTGTTCTTCTATAGACTGTATATTAAAGACTAACATCATCCAATGGCTAACAAAGTCCTCTTTTAAAGTCTTCAGCATTTTGGTCAACTTGGTGTTTTGAAACTGGACATGATGAGTGATCAACGGATCTGACTGAGAAATCAGGGAACACTGCACACCCACATGGTTGAGACTTGTCAATCAAAAGACAGGCCCAGCCTAAAGTATACTCTACTGTACCTCAGTTAGAATCATCATTTTCATACAAACTAGTGACTGAGATCATAAACTCATCTGGAAAGGTTTTACCGAGGTCATAGAGCAAGTAAGAAGTAGAGTCATTTTTCCATTCATTTTTTTTACAATCTGACTTCTTTATGCAACTAGAGGAAATGACTCCTACTGGTCATTCAAACGAATGCAAATTTAAGGAAATCTGAAACATTAGCTTCACATTTCAGAGCTGGAATCTACACTAATCTTCATATACAGTCTGTAGCCCCTTTTGTCTTTTTAGGTTATGTCTCCACTCTCTAATTCTTCCATTCAATTTGTCTGTGCAACCTCTTCTTCTTCTTTCAGCTGCTCTCGTTAGGAGTTGCCACACTGGATCATCTGCCTCCATCTCACCCTATCTCTCGCATATTATTCTTTCACTTCAGACCTCTATACATCCTCCTTCACTACATCCATAAACTCTCTCCATGGTCTTTCTCTTCTCCTCCTGTTCCAGCTGTAAGCTCCCTCAGAAGACAGTTTCAGAAAGATAGCACGACACATAACACGTAAAAGTCATTATCACACAAACAAACAAACCAGTGTGCATGGAAGAATATGCTGGTGATTAGGCCAGCCAGCAGGTTGTCCCAGATTTGGCACACCTGACTCTTCATTTCCCCAACTCTTGACAACAGAGGTGAAGAGAGTAAACACAGCATGACACTTAGCGCTCCAACAGGCACAAAAATGGCAACTACGCCAGGCTGAAGTTTCTTTTAAGTATATAGATATTTTGTACCTAATATTTTCATAATCATAGATTCTGTATTTTTCAGTGAATGATGAAAATGATATCAGGCACCATATTTTATTACAAGCACAGTGCTTTTTATGCCCATAACTGTGGGTGAGATCTTTGAAACCACTTTCATAAGGCTTTAAAAAGTTAAAACTGTGAAAGTTCCAGTTGTAGTAACAAAAAAATTTTGCGGCAGATAACACCTGTTTTCACAAGAGTGGTCTCATTTCTCAAAATCTACACATAGCAGCTTATATATAAATAAAACCATGCTATGCTTTAGCTGCAAAAAGAATGAAGCTAAAGGCAGAAATAAGTGCTGAAGTTAAAGGAAAGCAGGGTGGATGAGAAGAAAGTGAAGAAGAAAGCAAGTGACAGTGTGAGAGAAGTGCAAGAGGAGGCAGACGGTCTCTGATGTAAGCCATGTTCTCACCGCTGTTCACAGCCGTCCTGTTGCCTTCATGAATAAGTTAGATGCCAAATGTTCCCTCCTTCTCATGTCCATGCATGCAAGTGCACAATGCAACACACATACATACACACGATAGCCCTTGTGCTTTCACTTCCAAGACAATGACATCAGTCCTTGTGCACAAAAACAAAAACTAAAAAGACACCAGAAAGCACACCTGCACTACAATAACTTGGTTATTTTGGCTTTTGCTAAAGTACCTTCGAACATTAAGAAACTCTGCTTTACTAAATTTGTGCACAAAGAAACAAACAGAGAGACACACGCACACACATATATTCCCTCCTGAAGCAGAGCCAGTAAGAGGTGCTTGATAATGTCTGACAGAGTGACAGGAGTATAGAGGAGAAAAGTGAAGTTTCCCTGACAGTTTTTGCTACCCACAGGGCACCTACGTCGTTCTGTTACACTCTGGACATCTCTCATCCAACGAGGTATGTGTGTGTGTGTGTGTGTGTGTGTGTGTATGTAGCCGTATGTATTATTACTATTTGATGTTTGTGCACATACTAGTCTGTACATACATGTGAAACCTGTGTCTGCATAAACAATAGCATAATCATCAGAGAGAGAGCGAGAGTTAAAAGGAAAATACAGGAAAAGAGAAACACAAAAGAAGAGATAAGAGAAGGGTGATGTGATGATCTTTGGGCAAGAAATTATAAAAATTGTGATTGCACTTCAGCACTGACACATGCCTCAGGAGCCTGTAGTGATCCTCAGCATCTCACTCTGCCTCATCAAACTTCTATATTTAATTTATTCTTACAAAAATGAAAACATTTACAGGGAACAAAGATGAGCTTAACCAATTTATCAGTTTGTATTAATTCACTCACTTTCTGTGAAGAGGGTAGAGATTTAAACTCACTGATAGTTTTGGGTTCGAAATGGAATTTTATTTATATAGTGCAAATTCATAACAACAGTCATCTCAAGGTACTTTACACTGTAAGCAAAAAAGCCTATAGTTTGATAGGGAGAACCGTAATGATCACACAATCCTCCATGAACGACTACTAGGCAACAATGGGAAGGAAAAGCTCTCTTTTAGCAGAAGGAGACCTCCAGCAGAACCATGCTCAATGAGGGGAAGTCATCTGGCACAATCATTTGGAAGAGAGCAGAAAAAAGAGGAGACCACAAAAAACAACACAAACTACAGGAGACAGCATACAAACATTAATGACATGCTGGAGGCAGACTACTGCCTTCAGATTTATATTTAGTCAAGATGTTAGACACTGACTTTTTCATTTAACTATGTGCAAAAAGATGAACAAAAATGTCAAAATATGTCCATACATGACCACTTATTCTGCCCACTTTGCTATAGAGGTAAGTACTATCTCTCATGCTGATTCCCCTCAAGTCTCTGCCCACCTTATAGTTTTTGCCATGTTAAAGCAAATAAGTAAATGAAGTTGGAGTAATCATATACAGTATACTCATATATTAGACCAAGACTTGTTAGACTGTGAGGGCAACCGTATGCCAGGCTACACCAACTCTACCTACTTGTGCCTACTGGGGGTTCAGGGTCTAACTTGTGGGAGGCACAGTGATAAATCAGTCCTCCAATGACATTGTCTTGGTGCTCTTATCCTTTACCCCCAGGTAGTAAGACTAGTGTAAACCAGTGTCAACATATCATTTTGACCATAGGTCTGTGGCTTTGCTGTTGACCTCTAGGTTAATAGAAATGTTGTCAGGCTTTAATATCCAGTCAGCTGTACAGAAATGGGAAAGGGAAGAGGAGAGGAGAGCAGAGCAGAGCAGAGGAGAGGAGAGGAGAGGAGAGGAATCAAGGGTAAAAAAAATAGGGGAAAAATGGTAAGAAAAATAAGATGAGTAAACACTGTACTGTATCTGTGAATGTGAATTTTCTCAAAGTATGACTCAGTATTAACACAGTGACAGCTACACTGTCACTCAATGGACAGCGTAAAAAGCCATGGAAGTAAGGAGAAATAACTAAAGCAACATCTATCTATCTATCTATCTATCTATCTATCTATCTATCTATCCAATCTAAAAAACCACTCCAACAATTTCAAGGACTTTAATTATAAGTAATACAGACAGAAAGGTCATTCAATAATTGTTATTACCAATCATATTCATGTAAGAGGGTGCGATCATTAAAGCATAAAATGGGCACTGTGTGTGTGTGTGTGTGTGTAGTGGATTAAATTCTGTGTACACAGTCATAATATGGGGAATATTAAAGGGAGTGCCCTTTTAGTGATGAAAAACAAGCCCCCACAATTTAAAATTTAAAATTTTAAGAACAAGGTTAAAGTTTAAAGTGAGGTTAAATTTAGGTCAAATTAGTGTAAGGATTAGGCTTAGGAAAGTAGTGGTTATGCATAGCAAAAAAGACAGGTGTGCATGTGCTTTGTTCATGCATACACATGTAACCATGTGTGCATGTACTCAGACCTGTGAATACTGCGTTAAAAAAAAGCAAAGAGGTGAAGAGCAGGAGGAGCATACTAGGTGTCAGATTGTGGGATGTAAAAGATTATCTTCATCGCTTGCTTAATGCTTCAGTCTCTTCCTATCTCTGTCTTCTCTCCCCTTCCCCTCCTCCTCCACTGTCTCAGAGCCACCAATAAATTATGAATGCTTATTAGAAAAGGGCAATATTCAGCATTCAAAATAAACTCAAGACATAAAAGAGACACAAACAAAAAGTGCTGATGTGGGGAGAGGAAGAATTAAAATCACAGGGGAGCCAGTGACCAGGTCAGCCAGGTTAAACCTAAAATGATCCATTTCAAACCATGTAACATGGCAAGTTAATATACTGCAGCAAGCAGTCAAAAAAGCACTAAAAACCTTCTGTGAGAGCAATACCACAGTATGCAAATACTGTTACAAGTAATGCACGCAAGTCAATCCAAATGTAGTAAAATGTACAAAACCATTAGATCATATATAGATAGCTCAAATATACTTATTACCAAAAAGAGGAACTCGGGAGTCAGAACACTCTATTTTAGTGCAATATTATTATAAAAAAATTAAATCATTAATGGATTCATGTGTATAATCACTTTAATATTGCAGCTTGTAAAAGTCGGGGTGTTTGTGCAACATATACCAGCAAATCTCTTCATAACATTTAACATAATAATGTGACATATAGTTTAGTTTGCTAAACTTTTAACTTCTACTTTTAAGCTTCAGTAATTAAATTTTTCAGATAAATGAAGGGGAGTAAAAAGTGCAATATATGAAACATAATAAAGTAACGTTATTAAGCAGTGATGGGTGTATTCAAGTCAATTAAGTCAAGTTTGCATTTAAACCACGTACTTGAGTAAATGTACTTAGTTTCCATCATAGACTGCAGTGAGTTAAGTTGCATACTAAAACACAGAGAGAGAGACTTTGGGAAATGTGTTCCAAGTTTTTCATTCTTCCTTGGGCAACATCTTCAAAGTCATGTTGTGTTACATTTGTGCACAATTTAGGCATATTAACTAATTTTCTGCATTTCTTGTAGTGCTTTGTTCTGTGGCCAGTGGCAAGGCCTCATTTATCCTGCTACTGAAAGAGCCTTGCTAAAATCTAAAAGCCAAAAAACATACTGTTAAGCAAAATCATTGATTTAAGTTCATTAAATTTCCTGTTAACAAGCACATGATGAAGCATCGCATTGCAGCCTAATGCAGTTTGGATTCCATCTAAGGCACCAGCTAATGGCTTTGTGTGACTCTGTCAAGCAATCAATAATTTGGTGTCTCTGCGAACTCTGTTACTTCACACAGTGTGATGTGATGCAGTACTACAAAGATGGAGAGACCACTTTTTCTGGTACACTCTGTCTGTGTTGAGTCCTTCAGTTTAGAAGTCACATCCTGCCAAACTGCCTTAAAATTTAATCCTTAAGTGTGCTAAGACTTGCTGCATGTGAATGTCACATCATGCTTGTAATGCCCTTGGATTACAGCATATCCAGATTAAATGAAACTTCAAAATCATTATATATGTGCATATGCAGGGATGCTTACGTGGAGATACATAGAAAAGGCTTATCCCCCAAGAGAAAACAGAGGAGAGAAGAAGACTGTCGAATAAAAAAGTACTATTTATGATCTTATTAAACTTGCATAACAAAGCTTGTTTTACTGTTACAAAACATATGGTGTGAGGCTTTTCTTTTACACTTTGAAATACACATTTCACATTTTATTGGTACACTTTTCTGTCCAATAGCAATTTGACGGACAGGTGTTACAAGCTTTTTGACAGACTTCACAGAAGTCCAATCAATACTACACTGCTGCATGAAAAACAGTGACTGATCCAAAAGTCCCTGCTGAGCCAGCAAAGTGTTGCAAGGGGAATGAGTGTATCTTCTGCGCAAACACATCCCACTCTCACTTGCACACATGAACACACTCAGAAGTTCACAGGCTCACACACTTCACATGCTCATGTACACGAGCACAAACACCTGCATGCACAGATTCACAGGCATGAGCTGACAAAAAACACACATCCAAAAACACCCCAGAGAAGGCTACAGTAAATGAACCTCACAGCCGTCCAAAGCACTGACATCAATCAGGCACGCTTTCACCGTTTGGCTCCCGACGGACGGTGAGTCGCATCTGTCTGTGAGAGCAAGTGCTAAACAATTCCAAAGTGACAGAAACCATTTTATGCATATCTGCATACACAGTGTGCCAAACTCGTTGGCACTCTTCCTGATCTTCCCTACTTGTGTTGTTTACTGCAGTTGTGCAAATTGTGAAACCATTTGCTATTTCTGAATGACTCTTTGCAGTGATGATGATTTTCCTACATGAAACAGTTGTTGCACAGATATGCTCAGCAGAGCAACACCGACACACAATGCACCCGGGAGTGCTGGGTCTCTGAATGCTGGCCAGTACAATTCCCACAAATCCATGGGTCTAATTTTCCTTTGGCATGACTGAAAGGCTACTTTTGCACAAAAGGCACACAATATATAAAAGCGGGAAATAATAAGACTGTGATAAAAAAAAAGCTCACTGCAGACTCCACGCCTGGCAGTGACTGCATGTCTGCTTCGACCCACTGCATATTTGTGACAGAGCCCATGAGGCTCAGAACTTTCATTAGAATCAGTACATCACCTTGAAGAGAACGCAAGACTGTTTCATACAGTTATGAAAAAAGAAATAGATGAGGACAAGAATGCTCTAGGGTGAACTGGAGATGTGAGCCTTCAACAGAACAGCGTAAATAGATCAGAAGTCACTTCATGGGGAGAAAACTGATCAGACTCAAAGAAAATGACAGCTGGCAATAAAATCAACCTGTTGGCTAAGTTCTGCGTACCATATGTTTTTAAACTGTTACGTTTGCAGTGTGCATAAATTTGATATTTTAGAACATGACAGCAGATTTATAACAGTCATAAGGTCAGGTCTACACCCGCAGGTAAAACATGAACTCAGGTAACTATATGTGCTGGAACTAAAAAGGCACAGATCAGAGAAAATCAGAGAAAAAAATTACTTCTGGTGATTTCATCATCTTCCCTGTACACTGACAGGTCCTCTCTACAGCTTTGGCTGACAAAATTAAGATTTTGAAAAAAAAAAAAAAAGCTCAAGTATTTTATATTCAAGTCAATATGAATCCTAAACTGGTGGATGCCGCTGAAACGTTACAGTGGATACAACAGATTTGAAAACTGTCCATGTAATTTGGGTATAGTTCACACAGATACTGACATGTCAGCCACAGTGTGAAGAATTGGATCAGCACAAGCTTGATTAGGAAGGACTTTTACACAGGCATGTATGGTTCAGCAAATGACAGATTGTCAGCATTTCTCAGCGTGAAGGCAGGCTGCGGGATTGCTTATGACAACGGCACTCTGTGCTACAATGACTAAACAGACCCTGTTTTCAATGGCTGCCACATGCCTTCAAATGTCAAAATCAAAGTATCAAAGCTGACAGATCGGTTTGTGTGTTTTTCAGGCCTGAAGGGACAGGAGGATGCATAACTGGCCAGGCGCCTGTAGCTGAAGAAACTGAGCTTCTGTAACACAGTGAACTGCAGTCACAAGAGGTGACAAATCTCAGCTTTGTCCTCAAAAGCATAGAGTGATTGTCCACTTTAACCTGCCTGACAAAGACAAACCACATATTAGCGAGATCTCTCCCTGTCTCTGTCTCTCGCTCTCCTTCAGAGTGTGTGTACCCGTGTGTGGAGTTGACTCAGTATGCATGGGACAAAGTGGCAACTTAAATTCTGGCTAAACTATGACCTTTGTTCATTTTTAATCAAAGACCTCGGACAACTATCGTCTCACTTAGTGTAATAAAGCAATAAGCTCATTCAGGCTACCAATAACCCTTACAAGTTTGACCATGAAGAATTTTTTTTCTAAAACTTTATTAAATTGGATTTACAGTAGGTGGGTTTCCCCTCCACCGCACCATTGGATGTTTTCCCAGCTTTCCTCTTCTAACTTCTAAGAAGTAATATCTCCCTTTTAAGATAATTTGGTATCTCGCTCCCTGAAGCTATTCTCAGTAGTTTAAAGGCCAGTTATTACATCGCCTCCTTAACACGCCTTGCTGAAACACAGAGTGTTTGGAGCAGATGAGAAGCCCTCAATTAAGCTTGCTGCAAATGAGCTCAGTCAGTCAGCACTAATAAAGTATGCATTGATGTAATAATAGCGATATGAGTAAATATAATGCTCTTACCATAAACTCCTTGGCCCCAGGCAAGAGCATAAACACGAGACAATAACAATATCCAGAAAAGCCCCATGTTCAGCTCAGTTCCGTCATAACCTGAGAGAGAAAGACCAGAGTGAAAACAGAGGCACAACGGGGAACAACATGCAAACATGGGTATGGGTGGGAAAAGGAGACAGTTATTCTGACTGTAATGAAAGGAAAAATAAGCACTTTAAATTGCTTTTTTTATGTTCAACTATGCCTCCTCAAACCCCATAAGCCCCGAAAATAATATTACAGAGCAATTCAGCCCCCAGCGCGCATCCTACATCGCTTCATTCAACTTAAAGGGCGGGTAATTCAATCACGAATCTTGGATTATGGAAAGCTTACAAGCAGTGCTGTGTGACAGAGAATTGGAGATTGACATGATTGTAGATGTCTGCTGTTTAGCGTGACTAAACTTCCTCTGTCCTCACTGACTCACCGAGGCACAGATGTCGGCAGGTGTAGCAGGACATGAGCAAAAATAAGGCTTAAGACTGCAGCATTCACGGAGGATTTTGCAACAACAAGTGGGGTCACGGAGCCAAGACCCGCACAGTAACACCTTTTCCATTCAGATCAGTGTAATTATCCCTGCGATGTTTCTGCGGACGGAGGGGGTCCAGGACGAAAATCCACTTTTATGCGTTTTATTCGCAGCGCAGCTGGAAAAAGCCCGGTGATCACAAGCTGACGGCTCAAAAGCGGGTGGTTCAAAACATGTGAGGGCAGGGAACGCAAACCAACCGAGTCAGAGAATAACGAACCCTTCTTTAGTTGACTCTTGGGGCTTGGTCCGCCGGCTGGAACACACGTTTGTGCAGCGGCTCTGACTCGGCTGCATTATAAAGCGCGCAGCAATCAAAGTTTCTATGTGCGATGTATGTGAGTGAATACCTGCTGTATCATTATACTGCACGATGAATATATATAATGCGCGATCCCCACGTCTGAGAGGCTGTAATTAATGATTAACTTTGATGCTGAGCGCGTTTGAAAATTGAAGACGCTCACAAAAAAGTCTGTTCTATTTTTTTTAAAGACACGGGCATGATGGGAAGTTAATAGATAAATCGTGAAAATGTGACAGATTTTCAGTGCAGCGATGGAATCACCGTGCCGTGTCTACCTTTTTTCCCCTCCGAGGTGCCGTCCTTTGGGTCAGTCCGCTACCCCGCACCGCGCGCACTCCTCACGGCTCAGCGGCGAGGATTCCTCCGCTCCTCCGTCAGACCAGCCCGCCTCCGCGCTTCACCACGAAAACAGCGCAAAAGTTATATATCCTCCTCCACTGGGCGTCCAAGTTGGAGCTTTAGCTGAAATTCCCGGAGGGGTAGAATGCACAATATGCCGAGCTCCCAGACCTCTGAAAAAAAAAAAATCTTCGGCGTGTTAAACTTTTTTATTTTACGCACAGGGCAACGGTCAGCAGAACCGCTCGATCCCACAGAATGGAAGAAAGAAGGAAACAAAACCTCTGTCCCTTTTTGA
>VUQH01005302.1:0-10030 GCA_015106775.1 Etroplus canarensis | reverse complement strand
CCTTTGAGCCGAGCCCTCGACCCCCTGCCGAGCGCGCCCCTTCAGCACATTAATAGTGGCACTGGAACTAATTGCCCAACCTTAGATGTGCTTGAGACCCAGATTGCCTCAGCTGCCAGCGCACCACAAACCCCCAACACTCCACCCCAAACAGAAGAAAACCTTCAAAAGAAGAATTGCAAAATTGCTGGTTTCTCTGCCCAGTCCTTTGGTAAAACACAGCTCTTCTCTTCAAAGGGTTTCATTTATTTCTTTGTGTTACTGTAAATGTGCATCCATTCAAGCTTGTTTTGAAAACATCACCCTCCCTTTTTTTGCGCCGCGCTCTCGATTTTTGTCTCGCCATTCAGCGATGGCTTGGTTTTGCTTTTATTCCGGCGAGAGGACTGACAAGTACTCACTATGTACCTCGCGCCTTGGCGAGACCTTCCCACACATGCCATCCACCGCCATTTTGTTGCTAACCCCGTCAGGCACGATAAAGCGCCAAATCACCCCTTTGTATTCGGCACACGTATCGGTAATCCGTCCCATCATTCTAAAATATTTTCTTTCAGGCGTGCGCTTTGAACTGTGAATTGCAGTACTGGTGTAAAGTGGTGTCTAGCACCAGACTGTTGCTGTTCACACTGTCACGTCTGCTGTCTCCTCTGCTGCAGTCAGCCTCACCCGAGTTCAAAGAGACACTGAAAGAGAGGGAAGCAGTCTAAGGGGCGTTTTATGATTTTATTGGGTCAGAGGAAGCATTGTTGGGAAGGTGTTGGTTCATTGTCTGTCTTCAATCTTTCATAATGTGTCTACAGACTGTGGCGGTCTGCTGGTTTTTGGATGCGTTTGTCAATATGATATATTCTCACGGCATTTAATGCTTCTTTATGGAAGTGTGTGTGCGCTTCTGGCTTATCTAATGTATCAAGTTGGAGAAAGCAAGGAAATATGATACCTTTTAACATCAAAGCTGATCATTTTTAATGAATGCTCAGCTTAACTACGCACAAGACAGCACCTATGTCTTAGTGTAGTGATGGCTAATCAAGAATATTAAAGCTTTCCATACACTACCTATTTCAGTTTTACTGTATCATGCAATTTTGAATGTGTCTACAGGAAAACCCACATCCTGTTAATAAAGTAACAGGAAAAAATGACCACTGTCTTCCTGTTGTGAACGCGCACTGGGGTATCAGAGATCCCAACATTCCTTGGTGAATAAGGATTCTTGCCCATTGGGTGGACATTTTATGGCCACTCCTTATACACAATATAGATAGTGTTGGGTTAGCTGCAAATTACACCTAGAGGAGCTTTTATGACATCTCATTCGAAAGCCACAGGAATTAATATAGAGTTGGTTCCCCCTTTGCAGCTACAGTATAGCAGCTTCCACTCTTCTGGGAAGCCTTTCTGTTAGATTTTGAAGTGTGTCTGTGGGAAATTTTACCCAGTGATCCGAAAGAGCATTTCCGATGTTGGATGAGAGGGCCTGGCTGACAATCTCCATTCTGATTCATCCCAAAGGTGCCGGATGGGGTTGAGGTCAAGGCTCTGTGTGGGCCAGTTAAGTTCTTCCGCACCAAACTCATCCAGCTATGCCCCAATGGATCTTGCTTGGTGCACTGGGACACAGTCATGCTGGAACAGAAACGGGCCTTCCCCAAACTGTCCCCACAAAGTTGGTAGCATAGAATTGTCCAAACTGTCTTGGTGAGCTGAAGCAGTAATATTTCCCATCACTAGAACTAAGGGGCCCAGGTCAACCCCAGAAAAACAACCCCATAGTATTATCCCTCCTGCAAGGCAGGCAGGTAATGTTCTCCTGGCACTCACCAAACCCAGATTTGTTTATCAGATGGCCAGATAGAAGAGCATGATTTCTGAGAGACCCTGGTTTGCTCGGTGATGTAAGGCTACTCGGACATAGAAACCCATGCCATTAAGCTCCATTAGACCATTAAGGTGTGGCCGTATACTTCTGTCCACATAGTGCATCTCTTATTGCAACATTTTTATCCTAGCCAACAAAAGTAGCAGATGAATTGTGAAGAAGGAAATAGCGACAGAGAGATTTTTTACATTAATATACAACATATAAGTGAGATGTTCAATCACACTATATTTTCTGCTAAAATATCCAGCTCCTAATAAGACATAATGTGAACGCCTTGTTGATTGGAGCAGTTTAGACAGCACAACATTTCATCAACTACTATTTAGCATAATTAGCCTCATCAGTGGAGCCATCTAGACCTTTGGCTGTGATGTTAGTCACATAACAGACAAAACCAGTAAAGGTTGGTCTTTTACTTTTAAAAGATATTCAAACAAAGAGGAGGTTTGTTGAATCTTGCAAAAATTCTCATAACACACACATTTTTGGTTTCATAAAGAAACTGCCTTAAACTTTTAGTGTCTTGTAAGTAATTTTTAAAAAACAGTGCACGATCTACAGAGTTTTTACCTGTAATTTATATTATCCCTCTGAACTGAGATAATTTGCTCTGTCTGTATGCATATCTATATCTTCTGTGCTGCATCGTGTTTTTTATCTGTTCTACACAGATCAACCATCAAAGATTTGGCCTATTAGCAGCGTTTGATATATTAGATTCTTTGTCAGTATGGACGTGTTGAATATTAAGCCATTTAAGTTAAGTATGGCTTAATAGACACATTAATTGACTGTAATAAATTAAGTTTATTTAATGGATTATATGCATAGCTTAAGGGGTTTTCTAGTGACCATTTTTAAGGTACATATTGGAGATGTTTTCATGTTCACTGGTGAGTTTTAATGTTTCATCTAACTTGGAACCCTTAAACTGTGCCGATAATTCAGGCACAAATATACTGCAGTATGTCTAAATATATGTAATAAGTCTGGGATTGAATTTTGTAGTGCTGTCACGCTGTAACATACAATAATTTGACGCATGTTGACGTGATGTTATATGCACTCACTGGTCACTTTATTAGATATATCTGTTCAGTCGCTTGTTAATACAAATATGGCAGCGGCATGGTCAACAGGACCTGATGACGTTCAAAACTGAACATCAGAATATGGAGGAAAGGTGATTTAAATGACTTTTAACGTGACGTGTTTGTTGCTCTGAGTATTTCAGGAGCTGCTGATCTGCTGAGATTTTCTCGCTCAGGCTGCTCGAGGGTTCACAGAGAATAGTCTGAAAAAGCTCGAATGTCCAGTGACTATGCAGAAGAGCATCCCTGAATGCACAACAAGTGGACGCCTTGAAGCAGATGGGCTTCAGCAGCTTGGTGCCACTCGTGTCAGCTAAGCACAGGAAACTGAGGCTGCAGTTTGCACAGGCTCACCGTAGTTGAACAATAGAAGACTGGAAAAATGTTGTCTGGTCTGATGAGTCTCGGTTTCTGCTGCAGCACTTGGAGGGTATGGTCAGAACTGGGCATAAACAACAGGAAAGCATGGAACCACTCTGCTGTGTATCAACAGATCAGGGTAGTGGTGGTGTAATTATGCTGTATACTTTGGCGTCCTTTAGTACCAACTGAGCTTGTCTAAACGCCAGAGCCTGCCCGAACACGTCCATCCCTTTATGACCACAGTGTGCCCATCCTCTGATGGCTGCTTCCAGCAGGATAATGCAGCACATCACAAAGCTCAAATCAGCTCAGAGTGGCAGCTCTGGAGGCAGAAGAGGATCTAACCAGGTGCTAGAAAGGTGTACCTAATGAAGTGGCTGACAGATTTGGTATTTTAATGATAAATGTAAAAGAAAATTTAAATCAGCATTATTTTTTTTTTTTTTCCACTGAGTCTCCCCTACATCTCAGTGGGGTGGAGATATTTGGGAGAAATCCTGGCTGTGGTCCTGAGTGTCTTCATGTTGCCGGCCCTGAATCTTGTGCGTTTGGCATCTGCGGGAGCATCACTATTGCAACACAGCAAATTGAATAAAAAGGAGCAATGGCAGCAGATTATTGCATTGCAATTCAAGAATGTTTGTACTTCAAAGGCTCAATGCCAGATTAGGTGTGATCTAAGTCTCAGGCCCAAGTGTTAAATAAAACTCTCTAATAAAACCAAAACTGATTGAATTCTTTGAGACTTGGCAACTCTTTAAAGAGCTTGTAGCAGGTTCTTTCACAAGTATTCAGGCTATGTCCTTGTTTTTCAAAGAAGCTAGTACTTCATACTCCATGCTTTGACTCAGCCAAGGTAACTGCTCCCATACCACCAATATACATAGTTTAAAAAATATTTATCTATGGGACCCCTTTGTGAGTCAGTGAATACATAAAAATAGCTACATTTCCAGACCTGTAAACGTTGCTTTAATGCCACTGCTATTACATTTCAAATATTCCGTGCATTTATGTAGGTTGTATTCACAAGTAGCCTCCATCAGTGACATATATTGCTCTACAGCCTTATGATCTGGAGGGCAAACTGCACAGTAGACATGCATGATAAGGACAGGGAGGCGCTGTAACGGCGTCAGCCGACCGCATATTTCTCCCTGAAACGCTCAGAACCTTTTGGCTTTTCTAGGACGGCATCTGCCCACTGAGGCTCCTCAGCTCTACCTGCTCTTTATGAAATATCGCATGTCATACTTCAGTCTCCACGTTTGCACGCTCCCAAATAATCCATCACATAAATATCTTCTTCCCTCTTTAAATAAACTCGACTACAGCAGCAGAAGCAGTGGGAGTGTGTCTGCCAGCCGGTCTGATAATCCTCCAAGGAAATGTAGCCACTGACAGATGCGTGCATTGCTATCAAGAATTACAGCTGTGATAAGAAAGATTGAATTTTATCCTCTTGTAGCAACGATACAGTGATGGAGCGCTGCACTGTTGTTATATGGTAAATATCCTGTGTCCACTCTAATCCAATGGCCGTGCACTTTAAATCTCCGCTTGCTGTCCGTGTGGGTATCTTTTGTTCTTGTTGGTGTCTAATAAAATATGCTGTGTGAAGCGTTCTTGTGTTGACATCTGGAAAACTGTATTGGCATCCAGCTTTGGTTGACCTGTTGATCAGTCTTTGATGATGCGAGGTGACTGTTAGAACCTAATCATGGAAAATTGCCTCATGAAGTGAGAAGCTTTATCATCATGAATTAGTTCCAGATTTTGCCTTTTCCACATAAAATTGTACCGTGACAGCAAAACTATGCTGGTTGCTTGTCTTCTTTCATTTTAGCATGATGTGAGGTTTATATTTACTTTGGAAATGAAATGGTGCACTTTTAAAAGTAAGCCCGTGCTGCAAACGGGGAGAGTGGGGTTTCAGTAATGGGAGTTTACCCAACAGCAATAGAAAGTTTCTACTAGCAGTTGTGTTATTAACAAAACAAAAAAAAAAAGAAGACGGAGCTTGGTTTGTAAAAGGCAAAAAAGAAAGGAAATAAATCAAGATATCTCTGTTTCAACTGGGATGTCATTCTTACAGTATCATTGTGTAATTGATACATTTCATGTTAATCATGTGCACTGTATTGGCAAAAGCTACTCATTATACCTACAGGAGCTTTGATAACATTCCATTCTAAATCCATAGGTATTAACATGGAGTTGGTCCCTCCCTTTGCAGCTATAATGGTGCCCACTTGACTGGGGAGATAATTGAGTATGCCTGGGGAAATTTTTCACTGAACGTGAGGATCTAGCAATCTCCATTCTAGTTCATTCTAGTTCACCCTAAAGGGGTTTGATAGGGTTGAGGTCAGGGGTCTGTGTGGGCCAGTCAAGTTCTTCCACACCAAACTCATCCAACCATGCGTTTATGGATACTGCTTTGTGCATTTGGACACAGTCATGCTGGAACAGAAAAGGGCCTTCCCCAAGGTGTTCCTATAAAGTTGGAAACAGAGAATTGTCCAAACTGTCCTGGTGAGCTGAAGCAGTCCAGAAAAACAAAACATAGCATTATCCCTCATCCAACAAACTTTACAGTTGCTACAGTACAGGCATGCAGGCCACATTTTCCTGGCATTTACCAAACCCAGACTCATTCGTCAGACTGCCAGATGGATAGGTGTGATTCATCAATCCATAAAAAACTTTTCCACTGCTCCACAGTCTAGTGGCGGCATGCTTTAAAGCACTTCATCCGATGCTTGGCATTATACTTGGTGATGCAAGGCATGCAACGTGCAGCAGCTCGGCTGTGAAAACCCTTGCCACGAAGCTCCTCATGCTCAGTTTTTGCATTGATGATACTAGCGGAGGTTTGAAACTTTGAAACTTGAGTCAGCAGAGCATTGGTGACTTTAATGCACCATGCACCGCAGCACTCGGCGACCGTGCTCTATAACTTTACGTGGTCTAAACTGCTGTGGTTCCTAAACACTTCTACTTTGCAATAACATCCCCTAAATTTGATGGTGTAATATCTAGGAGGGAAGAAATTTCATGAACTGACTTGTCGCAACTGCGGCGTCCTATTACAGTACCACACTGGAATTCAGTCAGCTCTTCAGAGCAACCCATTCCTTGTAAAAGCAGACTGCACGAGTAGGTGCTTGATTTTATGCACCTGTGGCAATGGGACTGAATGAAACACCTGAATTCAGTGATCAGAGGTGTGTCACAGTACATTTGTCAGTATTGTCTATATTGCATTCAACCATTACTGCATTCCTGGAGGCTGCTTTCTTTTCATCAAGCAGAGGTATTAACCTCCACATCGTATCTGCATGCTATCTACAGTACTTCTAATTATTGTAGATGGTCTTTATAACACTGCCAGTGGTAGTACACTACAGTGAAGTGTTCATTATGTATTTAGGATGTGATTAAAAGGATGAACATATATTGTTAAGTGTCCTAAAAGAAAAAGGCTCTGACATTGTTTGTGGCAGTGAACTCATGATGATCTGTAGACTGAAAGAAACACTGATAGAAAATATTGTTTAGTTTAATGTCTGTTAAAGAGCTGAGTTGCATGGAAGACTTAAGAGCAGGATAACATCGAGACTACCACTTAGTGGATCAGAAAAGAAGCATCCTCCATCCAGTATTGTACGAATGAAACTGCCAGAAGCTGTTTTAAATATTGTGAATAGGGCTCTTACTTATGTGAGACAATCTCATGACCTTGTAGAGAGTCATTCTTGCTGAGGGGGCATGTACAATCACTATAAAACACAGTAAATACTTCACTGCTAACACTGAATATGCCACACTTCTTTTTTGTACACATGGATTTTCACAACCAAATGAACTCTTTCACCTGCTTTTTTTTTATGCTATAGTGGCAAAGTTTGCTTTTCAACTTGGAAGTGCTAAAACTCAGGTCCCTCATCTGTCCCTGCAGGCAGGACCATCAGCCACTAAATTAATCTTGAAAGGATGATTTGATTAGTGGTAAACGTAAACAGATCATAAACCAGATTACACTGATGAGGTTGATCAATTCTACTGTTTAGAAACGTACAATACTAAAACACCTTGAACTATAGGGGTACTTTACACAATTTCTAGACCAAAGGGAAGTCTTCCCTACAAACAAAAGCTATATAATGAAATAGCCGGCGCCGTAGTTTGGTTTTCTTCTTCAGGATGTAATGATCCAAATTCATGTTGACACTCTGGCTCTGAGGACAAATTCATTGTGCACAACCCAGTGAATGCCAGAAAAGCACGCTCCTGGTCACATTCCTGACCTGATGCTCCACCTTTGAGCTTCATACCTGTGGGCTCTGCCACTAAAGACTGCGGTTTGGTCCCCGGGTCATAGTCAGCTCTCATCACCAGTGATGGTTCTTGACATGAAGATTGGGTCAGTTTGACACAAAAGCTTGAGGTCCACGGTCAAATTACAAATGTGCAAGTGCAAGATGTGAGAAGACGAGTTCTGAGAAGTGAGCCAAACACACCTTGAGCACAGTTGGCTAGCTGCATGCATCTTTTGGTGGGTGTAGTTGATACATTTGAATGATCAGATTTTGATAGGAAGAAAAGTCAGACATTTCTACAACCAATATTTCCAGACTATGAACACACAGGAAGCATCTAAAAGAGTCTGGAAAAACATTAGATAAATGAAAACAAGATGAACTTGTACCAGAATGATGGGAAGAAAAAAGGATGCATAAGGAAAGAAACGGCTCAGGATCCATACCGTACCACATCATTATTAACCAAAGTGGATGGTAAATGAATGGCATTTATGGCTGCCAGTTGAAGTGGGTTACTAGTGTTTATTGTTGATTTGCTTCACTATGCAAAGGGATAATGACCCAAAGCATACTGCAGAGGCGACCCTAGAGTTTCTCGAGGCAAAGAAATGTGATATTTTTCAATGGCCAAATCAGTCACCCAGTCTCAACCCAGCAGAACAGCGTTTCAGTTACTGAAGGCAAAACTGAAGGCAGAGAGACCCACAAACAGGGTGCGACTAAAGGCAACTGCAGTAAAGGCCCGGCGGGGCATCTCTAGGGAGGAAAGAAAGCATTTGGTGACGTCCATCAGTTCTAGACTTCAGGCTGCAGTTACTTTTGAGCCTATGAAAATAAGAGCTAAGTACGGTTAATGCATTTCTTCTGTTAAACTGCTTGAATTAAAGCTGAAAGTCGCATTTTTACGAGGGTGGCACGGTGCCGTGGTGGGTAGCACTGTTGCGTCACAACAAGAAGGTCCTGGGTTCAAATCCACTGGCGGGCTGGAGCCTTTCTGTGCGGAGTCTGCATGTTCTGCCCTCAGCCTGTGTGGGTTTCCACCGGGTACTTCAGCTTCTTCCCACAGTCCATAGATATGCGTGGGGTTAGGCTAACTGGCAAGTCTAAATTGGCCGTAGGTGTGAAGTGAGCATAAATGTATGTCTCTCTGTGTTGGCCCTGCCGTGGATTGACGCCCTGTCAAGGGTGTACCCTGCCTCTTGCCCTATAGCAGCTGGGATGGACTCCAGCACCCCCAAAACCCTTTTTATCTCTTAAAAGTTATACATTTGTTTTCCCTGCTGTTATGAAAATGGGACTCTAAAGCCAAAGTTCGTGCTAACCTTCAGCTATTTTGTGTATGGGTATGATGCATCCTCAGAGATTTTAAGTGAAACACCAAAAGGTCAGCATTCTGTGAGCTTTGTTGGCCCCATGCGTAGGGCTGAAAGTCAGAACACTTCACGCAACTTTCTATCAACCGTAGTTAAAGTGTGTTTTGCTGTTGAGCAAAGTCTAGCAGTGTGTCGTATGCGAGGCAGCATCAGTTGTTTCAGCAAAAAAAAAAAAAGGGTTTATATTCAGGAGCCAAGGCCCTCCTGCAGGCATGGGAACGTACAGAGTGGGTGACGCTGTTATAGAGCCGTAGAGTTCTATAACAGCGTTCTTAACAGAACATTCAGCTTAAGACAGACTGCTCATTCAAATTGTTATTAAGTCTGGGAAACATTGAAATTTGTCAACTCATTCTAGTCAATTCAGTTATGGTGCATACCAAAAAGTTATTTTATTTTATTTTATTTTATTTTATTTTATTTATATATATAACTGAGCACCTGTAGCAAATGCAGTTCGCCCCCCTGGGATTAGTAGTGTATTCTGATTCTGATTTGTGGAAGTCCTCAATCAGGAACCGTGTTATTTTTCACTCCATTTTTTTTAACCTTGCTGCTAAAACCTAGCGTCCACTAGGGTACAGACAAGACGCGGAATGCGAATTTAGCAAATCCGCAACCTGTCTGCATATTCTTGAAAGCTTCCTTTCACTGTCTTTATCATTCCTGAACACTTCAGGGCGTTTCTGTGCCTTCGGGAGAGGGCAAAATTTCCGCGTTGAAATTTTAGACTTGACCAAAATTTGCACGCGGAAATGCACTTCTTGACACCTTCGGCAACTTGTCTGTATTGTCGTGCAGACATCCCGCCTTTCCTTAACACTTCTGCCTCTTCTGCAAACGCTCCCGAAAGCCTCCGTGGTCCTGATGACAACCAGTAGGGACTGAAGATAGTGAACTGTGCTTTGGTTTCTGTGAATGATGAACGTTATGCACGGATATTTTGTGACACACAGAACTGTGCTGTACTTTCTGGGACTGATGAACATT
>VUQH01005301.1:8148-21320 GCA_015106775.1 Etroplus canarensis | reverse complement strand
TGTCACTCATTTCAGAAAGTGAAACCCATATATTATATAGATTCATTACACAGAGTGAAATATTTCAAGCCTTTATTTCTTGAAATTTTGATGATTATGGTTTACAGATAATGAAAACCCAAAATTCAGGGTCTCAAAAAATTAGAATATTGTGAAAAAGTTCAATATTGGAAAGTCATAATGTCACACCCTAATCAGCTAATTACCTCAAAACACCTGCAAAGGTTTCCTGAGCCTTTAAATGGCCTCTCAGTCTGGGTCAGTAGGCTACACAATCATGGGGAAGACTGCTGATTTGACAGATGTCCAGAAGACAGTCATTGACAGTCTCCACATGGAGGGTAAGCCACTAAAGGTCATTGCTAAAGAAGCTGGATGTTCACAGAGTGCTGTATCCAAGCATTTTGGGTTTTCTGTAAGCCATAATCATCAAAATTTTAAGAAAAAAAGCTTTGAAATATTTCACTCTATGTGTAGTGACTCTATAAAATGGTATATGGTTTCACTTTCTGAAATGAGTGCCAAAAATACTGAACTTTTTCATGATATTCTAATTTTTTTAGATGTACCTGTAGATTTATACCCCTGTGTATTCCCCTTTTCTATCACAAGAGCTGTTAAAAAGTTATAACTGTTATTTCAGGGCCTGCCTGGTAATAATGTGTGGGACATAGTCTCAAAATGTGTCTTTAGCCAGGCTCTGCAGCAGTGAACGCTGGAAGGCTTCATCACATGACTCGGGGATCAAAAACTCCAGCAGCAGGTCGCAGATGCTGTAGATCAAATGCCTGACGATAATCACAGAAACAGGGCAAGGACATCAAGAGAATGGCAACATCTGTAAAACAGATATTTTACAGAAAAGGTTGGGACTCTGGGTAAAGCTGAAATGAAAACAATGCATAAACCATAGAAAACATATCAAATGTCGAAAGTGAGACATTTTACTATTTTATTTAAAAAAGTACTAGCTCATCTTTAATTTGATGGCAGTAAAACATCTCAAAAAAGCTGGGATAGGGTCATGTTTACTATTGTGTGGCATCCCCTTTTTTAACAAGTCTATAAATGTTTGGGAACTGAGGAGACCAACCATCTTTTTGTAATAGCTGCAGTATGCAGTTTAGCATTGTCTTGCTAAAATATGCAAGACCTTCCCTGACAAAGACATTGTCTTTTAGCATTGGTGGCACCTTTCCAGATGTGCAAGCTGCCACTACAACAGACACTAATATACCCCCATACCATCTGAGATGCAGGTTTTTAAACTGAGCAATGATAGCAAGCTGGATGGTCCCTCTCATCTTTAGTCCAGAGAATGTGGCGTCCATGATTTCCAAAAATAATTTCAAAATTTGATTTGTCTGACCACAGAACAGGTTGACACTTTGCCTCAGTCCATTTTACATGAGCTTTGGCCCAAAGAAACAGTGGCAATTCTAGATCACGTTCACAAATGGCTTCTTTGCATGATAGTTTTAACCTGCATTTTTGGATGGCACAGTGAGCTGTGTTCATAGACAATAATTTCTGGAAGTCTTCCTGAGCCGGTCCAGTGATTTTCATAACAGAATCATGTCTGTTTGCACTACAGTGCCACCTGAGGGCCAGACAATCACCAGCATCCAATACTGGTTCTCAGCTGGTTCTCTTGCACAAAAAGATGTCTCAAGATTCTCAGAATCTTTTGATGATATTATGTACTGTAGATGGTTGAATACTTTAAAGTCATTGAAATTTTACACTGAAGAATGCTATCCTGAAATTACACAATTTGTAGATACAGTTTGTTGCAGATTGCTGAACCTTTGCCTATCTATATTTCTGAAAGACTTTGCTTTTCTAAGGTGCTCTTTTTATACCTTATCACAATACAGTAACTTAATTAGTTGCAACATGTTCCTCCAGCTGTATCTTTTTAGTACCACTTATTTTTCCAGCCTTTTAGTGCCCTTGTCCCAACAGTTTTTAGATATGTTGCTGCCATCAATCCAAGATGAGCTAGTAGTTTTCATGAAATAATAAAATGGCTGACTTTCCACACCTATTGTGTTTTCGATGTTCTTTCATGAATAAAATGTTAGGTTATGACATCTAGAAATGACTGCATTGTGTTTTTTATTTATATTTTAGTGTCCCAACCTTTTTGGAATTTGGCTTGTACATGGACAAAATGGACTATGACTATAATGGGTAAATGCAGTAATGCAGTCTTCACTTCTCAAACATTAACATTGTGGTTACACTGTTTACTGATAACCACAGACCTCCACTGATATAGTTTCTGAGTTTCTTTGTTAAAACAGAACAATCAGACATGTTTACTCAACATTTTGAGTTGCTGACTCACTTGTTTATCTGATGGTCCTGTAAAGACTCCAGCATAGTCTCCAAACTCAGTCTGTACTTCTCATTGCCCAGCATGTCAGTGATGAGCTCTGTTTTGGCACAAACAATGAAACATATCTTCAGAAGCTGTGAAAATCAGAACAGTATTTAACAGAGTAATCAGACTCTAACAGCTGTTATTCACCTGGGAGCAGCTGCATTAGGCAGTCCAAACATTGCTCCTTTGTTTCTTCCCTTTCTGCTGCACTCCGCTCAGGCTGTGGCTGAGCTGGCAGCGTGCCACCGGGCCATACAGATTCCTGCAGAACTTGAAGATAAATCACCCAGCAAGGAGCACTGGTGAGGTGGGCAACACCTACATCCAACCATCTGAGACAGGCAACAGTAGTTTAATGCTTTAGTGAGTGTTTACATTTAGTTATCAGCCAATATGTCAAACAAACAAGAGGAAATACAAGTATGCTTTGATTAAATAGGAAAGAGCATAATTCAGTTCAATTCAGTTATATTTATATGGCGCCAATTCACAATAAAAGTCACCTCAAGGTGCTTTACACTGTAAGGAAAAGACCCGACAGTATTAAAGAGAAAACCCCACCAATCAGGTGATCCCCCTATGAGCAAGTACTTGGCAATGGTGGTAAGGAAGAACTCCCTTTTAACAGGAAGAGACTTCTGGCAGAACCAGGCTTAGGGAGGGGGGCATATGTCTTGACCAGTTGGGAGTGAGGGGAAAGAAAATAGAGAAAATAGAGCAAAGAGAGACACAGACTAAGGGGGAGAGAGAAGACAAAATTTGGTGACATGCAGCAGTAGTCTTTTCTTTGTGTGCATGCGTTATTGCTTGTGTGCACACAAGGAAAAGACACACAAGAAAGCAATTGATAAACCATTGCAGGAACTTGAACATTAGTTGCTGACATACTAAGTGAACCTTAAGCTTCTAGTGAAGTCCCAGAGGCAGATTTCACATCCAGAAATGGAGGCCAGTGTAATTATTTAATGTCAATAGAACATTAGATATTAGCAAAGCCCAGTTCCCACAGACCATATATTTACCAGCAACTGCAGTGTACTTATAACTGTTGAGGGCTTGCTGTTGCCAGTTTTCCTAAAATATGAACTGTAGACAATTATTCTAAATGGATGTTACAAATAAAAGCTATAATGACCATAATAATCAATACAAGATATTATTTTTATTTAACTTTTAACCCAATGGGAAAATTTTCAATGAGATATTTTTTTTATTTGACAATGTGGCCAAGACAATCAGCAGCACAATTACCAGGTCTGCAGACAGGATAACAAAACAAAGAATGATTTACAAAAATTATTATTCTTATTTAAACATACCACCATCCAAAGGGTGTCTCTGGGTGTCGAGAGGGTTTTCCACACTATGTCCTGTATATGTACAACAGAAACAAAAGTTCACAAAGCTATACAAAAGCTCAGAATCTCCCACCTCTCAATGAAGGTGCCGAAGAGCAGTCTGATGGTCTTCTGTATGTTCTCAGTGCACAGCCAACTCCACTGATCCTTCATCAGCAAACACAAGATGTTCAACGCAACATCTGCCACAGCTGTGTCTGCAGTACACACACAAACCATGGGACTCTTCATATATGGATTAAAATTATAAAAGTAAAACACACCATTGGACAATGGACAACATTATAGAGTTCCTTTTGTGTTGTTAATGAACAATAAAACATTTTTTTTTATTGAAAAAATGTATTTTTTTTTTTTTTAGTGCTGCACTCGTACATATTCTATTGCAAGTGAAATAAATGTCTTATTAAACTGTGGATTCAAACAGTCTTTGTGCCATAATGCTCTGGGCTATCACTCCATTACTGCTCAGCAGGGGCTCAAACAAACAGTAAGGTTTTGCTGCACCCATGCGGTAAAGCTGCGCCACTACACGTTGCTGATAGGGATTAATCTTAAGTGTCAACCTGTGCCATGAGTTTTCCCTGAAGTCTTCTTGTCTTTGGCTTGCTGCTCACAGCTCTGCTCAGAGGTCTCTTTTCCATTCAGTCCACATAAAAGTCTTTCCTGCTCATTGACGAAGCTCTCCAGGTTGGGTAGAGACATGCCATTGAGGACCTAGATAGTCAAAAAAGCTAATTATTTCTTAAGGAAATGTCAACTCTGTCCCATATCAGTTTGAAACACATATATCTTAATAGTAAATGCAGTATGATAGCTTACAGTGCTGCCTTCACTAATGCAGTATGTCACTTTAGAATGAAGATCGGGTATATTAAGAGATGGGGAAATTTTGCTTGGGAAAAGCCTCCTAAAGGATAGAACACAAAAACAAAAAATCCCTCATCAGCCAAAAACATCATGAATACAATTCATAAGATCACCAACAAAAATAGCCCTCATTCAGCATTTAATTTAGTTTTTGCAACATTTTCTCAAAGCTTGGAAAATTTTACCTCAAGAAGAAAAGGAAGAGGAATTCAAATTACCCAATTTAAAGGAAGCTGAGAATTGTTCTTTGGTTCAAACTAACCTAAGAAATACTGACAGTGGTGATCTGAGCGTCTGTTGGGGGTCTAGGCAAAAAATTCGCAGGAGGCCCTTTAAGCCAGTCTAACAATAACATGTTAATAACATCAATCTAAAAAACTTTCACATTACAGAATTAGAACTCCTCAAAAGCACCTTTTGAATGTCCTTGGGCAAAGCGTTCACTATTGATATTTACTATTTACATTTTTTTTATAGGTACAGTGTAAAGTTCCAATATATTGGGTTGAACTCATGTACAGGAGCCACTGCCAACTTTGGTTTTTACATAATGAAAATATACAGTTTAGAGTATTATAAAACCACTGAGCACAATCATTTAAAACCAATACAATTTATGTGAACTTATCAAAGTTTCTTTGCATCTAAATTCTATAATTTAGATACAAAGGCCCCAAGCATTTGCCTGACTTGCATGTTGGCAAGCACCACGTCTGCATATCAAAATGGTAATAAGGAGCAAAAGTCGATTCAAGACTCTGTGAACCATAGTATCACTCTCACCGGTATTTTCTGTTGTCCATTGTTCTTCCATCAGCATCTCCATCAATGTCCTCTGTTGGGCTGAGGGGATCTGGATGAGGAAAAGCTGTCTTCAAGGTGTCTAAAGCATTTTCCATCATCTTTAATCAAACAAATATGAGATAACTAAATTAAATTTGAGAAAATGAAAATCATCCAGTTGGTGCCTCAGTCTGAGCATGATTAACTTCTTGGGCGTTCATGCAATTTCCCCCCTGGAATTAATAAAGTATTCTGATTCTGATGTCATCTTTGTACCTTATCAAGTATTTACAATGTGTAATTTGTTATAGATTTACACAAAATGTCTTGCTGCACACTCAAGAATGAGGCATAAATGTAGCTCTATATTAAACATCCTATCTAACTCCTGGCAATAGAGTAGATATGAATATTTCACAAAACAAACTATTTCTTTATGCTGTGATTAGTTTTTATCTTCTTTTAGTCCATTCCTACCTTATCAATTCTTGACTTGGCACACGGCTTTTTTCCAAAATATGTGCAAACATCTGAGTTGAGACCTAGGAACTCTTGCATGTCTTCACTGTTGACTATCTCAGGAATACTGCTTAATTGCTAGAAAAAGAAAATAATCACATTGCAAGAACAAACACACTTTGGATCATGCACATGCAAAAGTTATAATCCTGATACCTACTTTAAGGAAGGCATCCAGCAGGCTTTTACGTGCTTCAACCTTCTCATTGTCAGGATTGCTAAAAGGAAGATCAGGGAATATTTTCTTTGGACCTTTGACATCTGAAATATAAAAAAATGGCTGACATTTCATCTTGGCATATTAGAGGTTAATGATGACCTGAAGCAGAGCATAGTTTCTTACTCTTGATTAATTTCTTTACTTCAGGCTTCTCCTCCAAACGTGTCTGCAAGTTGAGGAACTCGCTGTATCTGCGATTGACACTGTGACAGACTACAGGCTGTAGAGTGGCACCATTATCAGTGCCAGCTACTGTCTCAAACTGTTAAACGCAAAAAGATGGGTGGTGTGGGGTCATCAATAATCCATATTCAAAGACCTATTGTATTGTACCAGGATGTGGTGTTACCTTTACAATGTAGATAGTATAGAGCTGTGTGCCAGTACCACGTAGTTCCTTTGTGGTGACAGTTCCAGAAATTCTCACATTCTGGATGTTAACAGGTGCAGCTACATTGTTAGGTACATCAAAATTGTAGGTGGGCAAACAAAGCCTTCTTCTAGGGCAAGCTGGGGATTTCTCTTGGGCTATGCCTGCTGGCCAATGGGAGTCCATAGGCACCACCACTTTTGGCCCTAGATTTCTCAGAGGACCAAAGCATCCATAGGCTTCGTTATCCTTTGAAGTGAGCATGTTGCAGAAGTTGGCTGAAGGGCCACACTCACAAAAGCCTCCTGTCAGGTCATCATCTGAGTCTGACTGAATTAATGAGTCCAGTGAAATTATTTTGGACTCTGATGAATTTGAGTAGTGGGCAGATGTGAGTGAACAGCAGTTCACTTTGCATGGTGTAAGCAAACCTGTGTGGCAGGTTTGTAATTTCCCAGCTGACTCAATGCTGACGAGGCTGCTCAGTGAAGAGTCCCTCTCACAGACTGTACTCTGGCTCTGTAGATCATCAAGGTCAGAAGTGCTTTTGCTGATAAGACCGACTTGGTCAGAAGAAGACAGTGACTTGCAGGTGGTCCAGGACTCCTGCTGGATCTGACATTTGTATAGTGCATCTGCTGGAAGGTCATCCACATTGATTTCTTGAGGTTCTCTGCATCTGGTAAATATGTCTATAATGGTCTGGTTGAGCCAGTCAGGATCAGATATTCTGCTTATGAGTGGTAGCAGCATGTTGCAGGTAATAAGTTCCGTAACCATGTAACCTCCAGTCCTAGTTTCCATCTGCGGGTATGGAACCAGCACATGTAGCACAAGGTGAACCAGAGCTCTAGAGTAGCTGAGCTCAGCAGTTTCACTGCTGACAGCTGGATGTGGGGCGTCTACTTCACTGTAGAGCTGCCAGAGGCCAATGTTTTCCCTTTGTGTTGACTGTGTCTGTCTTACTGTCATGTAGTTCTGCAAGTGACTGCCATACAGCTCCAGCAATCGTTGAACCATTGCTTTTCTGTCCACTCGGCGTGCACGCTCCTTTAGTTCCATCACTGACTCCAGCATCGAATTACGAACTGCACGCTCAAACTCACCCTCCACCTCAGGCAGCAGAGTACGATACCATGAGGACACAAAGTCACGCACTGCTTTGTGGACAGCGCTGTGGATCTCATGGTTCAAGCTCCACTCATGCTCAGATGAATACTGAGGTGGGCTAACAGTGCCAAGAGGTAAAAAGTGTTCCAGGTGGAGAAGGCTATTTGCATCCAGTAGGGCCCGGGACCCAAGCCAGCCTCCGAGAACCACCAAGAGACTTGTGAAGATACAAAGGAGCCAAACATTAACGAGAAGGTGGAAGAGGACAAGCCATGCCAGCAGAGCTCCAACCCCTAATAATCTCCTCTGCCCAAGGAAATCTGATAAAGTCCAGTGATTAGAGTTCTTTGTGGAAGGCATTATAAACTGCAGTGGAAATATGTCCTGTTGAAAAAAGAGACACCCAGTTATAGAACAACCAGTAAAAACAGGAAAATGCTGAGTTGGTTGCTATTACATTTCTGTGTAACTCTTAGTCAAATCCATAGTTACAGTGTTAATATATTTAATGGGGCTTTTTACTATTATTGTTAAATTATAAGTTTAAAAACTACCTTTTCTGATATCAGCACATCCATCATATTACATCATATCCTGTCAATCTTCCTCCTAATCAGAACAAAAGAGAATCCTATTCCTGTGTTACCTCAAAGACAATGAAAATACCAAGATGGTTGATGCAATACAGATATAACTTGAACTGATTATCATAAGATATCCATTCAACCATCCATCCATTCGAGAATCCATCTAACAATCATTAATAGTAAGAGAAACCCTTTGGAATATTTTCCTGGATCCCATATTTAAATGATTTTCTGTGAGCCCACACAATTACTTTCACTGTAGCTTTTTCAATTATTGTATAGGCCTGCCATTAATATATTTACATTATAATTTAATTTGCCTATTTTATCAGTTGTTGTAATTTATCTATTTCTCTTCATCATTTAGTTTAAAATGTAAAAAATTAAGATTCCTTCCAGCTTGGCTTCCCATATCAGTAGGAGACAACTTTTTTTGTCTGTCCAGCTCTTCAAAACCAAAAAGATATTCGGCACATGATGATATCAAAAAAGAAGCATTCAAATCCTCATAATGATAATGCTAGGAGCAGAGAATTTAGGCAATTAGAAAAAGACTTTAGCATTTCATTTTTTAAAAAAGTTGATGATTCCCTTTTATTTTTGCTAATTAACTCAAATAATCACTGTACCACTACTGATGTAGCAGCAAGAGAAATGGTGTGTGCCATTTATTTATCATATAATGTGGAGGATGTGCTGGAATCAAAATGTATTTAATTCCCACTAATGATGACACATTAAACTTTAGACAGTTAGAAATGCTAAACTAATTCAGAACATTGACTTAACAATATATACTTTTCAAGAGAAAAATCACCTCTATTGGGAGCTCCTGTGAGACTGTTTCATATTTACTACAGTACTACAGTTTAAGAACACTGAAAAATGTACAGTTATTTTAATTTATGAAGTGTACTCCATTAATTGCACTGTGACTATAACATTAGGCCTACCTTGAGAAATCCAGCTTGATCTGTTACAGTATCTCGTCAGAGGACTTTCTTCCAAGCTGGCTCTAAATGGCTATAAACTTCAGTGGACAGTCAGTCTTGTGCTGCCTGTTATGCCATTTTCTCCTTTTTATATTTGGTACAACAGTCAAACCATAACAGAAATCCAGAACTTGTTTACAAATGTACCGTAGGCTAGCAGCAGCTGAGGTCAGGGAAGGACACCTATTATATGCAGCTAGCCTTTAGTCTACTGAGAAAGGATTGCTCTTATTTTAAATTATAAAGTCAGCTATGAGACAGTAAAACAAGGTACCTGAAAGGTTAAAGGACCTCCACAGGACAAATACAAAGCATACAGAATGTCTTCCTCCTCCGCTTTTAATCCTCCAACAAAGATTATCTGGATAGACACACACAGCCCATATGGGCTTGAACTGGCAGCTCAGCACAGAGGGAGTTAGAGAGCAATACAGCCATCTGACTGCAGCTGAAAATAAACTTCTTTGATTAGTATCTTAGTGTGCAGGTTTTAGAACAAATAAATGAATGACTACAAAACATGCTGAAAATGCAAAAGAAAGGACAAGGATATGATATACAAATAATAAACAAATAAAAGTTAGTAGTGCTCTCTCTCTCTCTCTCTCTCTCTCTCTCTCTCTCTCTCTCTGGCTGGGGTTGGGTGGAGGTGTACAGCTTACCTGCCAGTTAATTACTGGGTGGTGGTTCTCTGGGCTATAATGAGGCGAGTCTCCTTCCCGCTCTCATACCATGGCTTTGACTCTGGTTTTTAAAGCAGCCATAAGTGAGGCCAGCTGTAGCAGACAGAGCAGCAGTGGTGATTCCAGAGCCTTTTGGGGCCCTAGGCAAAAATTCACAGGGGCCCCTCCAACCAGCCTTCATCACCAAAGTGTTATAAATAATCTGTGAAAATAACAGTAACATATAACATGTTTATAATGTCGATTTATAAAGCTTTTATGGTATATAATTAAAATTCCTCAAATTCAACTTTTGAATATCCTTCTTGGTCACAGCCATCACTATTCATTGTTTATTTTTTCATTAGACAGGGACAAAATAATCATTCCAATACAGAAGATTCAAATTATGGGTAAAGCTGACAGCACTGGAGAGCTCCATTAGCAACAGACTACTTCACCCAAAGTGTGTGAAGGAGCGTTACTGTAGGTCTTTCCTTCCTGCTGTAGACAGACTTTACAATTAGCACTGCTCCTAGTAGACCACACACACCAATACATACTACTGTGTATTATGAATCTATGATGTAAATATGTTCATTATCCATGTGTAAATACTTTTTGCTGCTTTTGAGTTTTTATTTATGTATTTGCATTGTGTATTTGTTTTTAGAGAATATAGTTTTTGCTGCCTTTTTTGGATATGCTTGATTGCCTTTGCTGCTGTATATGGTGCAAATTTCCCCAGTGAGGGACTAACATCTTATCTTGTCTTGCCTTATCTCATCTATAACTTTCACTATCACTAAAACCATTAGGCCCACACTACATATAGAGAAATACACATACCACACTGCACACATAGGACAATAATTAACGTCAATATACCTTAGTCATTTACATTTGTCCAAATTTTTTTGCATT
The DNA here is from genome assembly GCA_015106775.1 of Etroplus canarensis. NCBI lineage: Eukaryota > Metazoa > Chordata > Actinopteri > Cichliformes > Cichlidae > Etroplus > Etroplus canarensis. Next base: position 10,539 of record VUQH01005301.1, on the reverse strand, counting down.
TAAAAGCTCGTCCAAGTTAGCAGAAAACTTTTTTTGCATTTAAAAGCTCGTCCAAGTTAGCAGAAAACTCACATACACACAAAATACAAATAAAATAATAATAATAAATCTCTCCATTACTGGCATCCTATAAAACCACAGGTTAAACATTTCTCTAGGAATGGCTGAGACCATTTTATTTCATAGGGTTGCCTGATTATGAGGTGTTAATACTGTAACTAATAGCATCTACATTTTGACACCTGGAGCTCAACTTGGTCATGTCATGGCTCTAGAGCTGGACACACTAGGCTGCTTTGCTGGCTAAGTTAACTAAAGTTAAACATCACAGTAAACAACCAGAATGATGTGATGCTATCACAGAAGTTAATGGGGCAGTACAGGAAACCAGAGTATTTAATCAGAAAAACATCAGCGTGGAAAGCTGACAGGAAACACGGCATTATTTTCAGGCGCATGTATCCTATTACAAAATCATTACATGAAAAGCAGTCCTGTAAGAGAGTTAAAGATAATTTTGTGTTGGATAATAGTAGTATGATAAAGTATAAAGTAAAGTGGAAAAGTATTCCAGGGTTTTGTTGTGCAAGTCTAATGGTTTGTCTTAGGTCACAGAGGCCTTGTTTTCCCTGCCTGTGACATTTGGTATGGGATAACAGTTACAGGGTCAGTCTTTATCAGGCGCCTTATTTGGCTGTGTGAAGGATGTTGTGGCTACCTCTTGCTAGTTGGAGCAGATTCCACATATTCTGTGTGCTGTGTATTTTGTTCCCCTCATGCATGAGTCAATAAAACTAATAAAACCTTTCTCACCTTTTCTCACTGTTTATTAAATTCTTCCACCCCAGGAGAAAAAGAGGGCTATTCAGTTTTTACTTTAGTAAATGTTATAATCCTGTTGAAGTATCTTAATAGTTCACAATTTGTATAATCAAAATATAAAATATCTAAGATAAATCTCATTGAGAAGAATAGTGTTTCTAAATCATATACATATTGGATCATAATTTTTTGATTCATTAATGTGTACATTAGTTTAATGTTGCAGCTGTTTATTGATTTTATTGCTCGATAGCTTGATCTATAATATTGCAAGTTATCTTCAAAATAATAAAGTTTTACAATAAATTGTAAGGACGACAAAGTACAATATTTGCACCTAAATGTTGTAGAGAGGAAGCAGAAAGCAGCTTAACATAAAAAAATAGTTAAGTAAAGCAGTAAAATATTCAGCCTGTACTTGAGTAAATGTGGTGGGGACTTTGTGGGACACATTAATTAGTAATGCTACTGGGTAGTCTGAAATTTACCAAGTACCATTTACCATTACCAACTTTTCAAACCCTCTCACTAAATAAATACAATAAGTATAAAAGGATGCTTAAGTTTGTCCTTATGGTGTCAGGCAATAATCTTAAAATTTTCCTGTATTCTCATTTATTTCACTGTGATTTCAGCTGCTGTTCTATCTGGTAAACATCTCAGGGTTTCAGTCAAGATGCATCCATAGACTTGCGTGCCTTTTTTGAGCCATACCTAAAAATTGTGGCAATTTTTTATCTTACTATGACACCCACATACATTGTGTCACAAACGCTTTAGGTTCCCTTTAACACAACTGATGAATAATTCTAGCAAAAAAGACAAAAACTATATTTCTCAGCATATACTGCTGCTTCATTTTGTTTGTGGTAGTTTCTATCATATTCACCAAAATCCACAAACCTTGAGCATTTTAGGTGACTTGTAACTCTCCCCAATGGGCACAACATTAAAACATCCTAACCTTCATGTTTCTATAATAAAAAGCCTTCCCTGCTTTCTTCACATGCATCGGGTAAAAACCAGACTAGGTGTGTGTCCTGCAAACTGATCAAAATATGGAAAAAAGTTTGGACACGCTATGGCCAAGCATGTCCAGACTCTTGACTGGTAGTGTATATTTGTGGATGACACAGCAAACTGTGTTCACAGACCCCCCCATTTCTGAAAGCTTTCCTGAGCCCATGCAGTGATTTCCATGACAGAATTATGCCTGTTTGCAATGCAGTACTGCCTGAAGGCGCAAAAATCACAAGCATCCAGTATTGGTTTCTGGCTGTGTCCCTTGCACACACAGATATCTCCAGATTCTCTGATTTGTTTGACAATATCATGTACTGGAGATGATGGAAAATTCAATGTCTTTCCATTTTTACATTGAGGAACATATTTCTAAAATTGCTTCACAATTTTTAAGCACAGTTTCTGGCAGATTGTGGAACCTCTGCCCATCTTCACTTCTTGTGTTTGTTTGTGCTTGCTTGTTTTATACTCGATCACATTATGACCTGTTGCCAATTGACCTAATTAGTTTCAACATGTTCCTGAAGCTGTTTCTTTTGTAACACC
>VUQH01005296.1:0-10556 GCA_015106775.1 Etroplus canarensis | reverse complement strand
GTTGGTGTAGGTGAGGTTAGCCGGAGCGACTTTAATCATCTGACGGCGGACCAGAAACGGGTTCGAGTCGACGTTGTAACGTCTGCTGATGTTGCCTTCCCTCTGAAGGAGGAACGGAGCTTCACCGGAGCCTGCTGGCGGTTCCCTGGTGGGGACTAATGTTGGGCTGTAGCTAATGTTAGCTGCCAAACATCAACAGGAAGTAACTCCATTTCAGTGTCCTGTGCTGTGACTTCTCCAGGTGTGTTGGTTTTCTTCTTTAATTCATGAACTTCATGTTGGATACGAGTTACTGATTTAGAAGCCAGCAGGCGTGCTATACTTACCCGTTTGTAATGAGAGCCTGTAAGTGGATTTGCATGACAGGCTTACTGTCAGATAATAAGTTGTGTGTGTGTGTGTGCTGCTGCTCCTTTAGTGCTGGAAATACTGAGTTTAATTCGCATCGTCTCTATGAGCTGCTGGGATTTTTGTCCATTCTTCAAAGCTAAACTGCTCCAGCTCCTTCAGGTTGGATGGGTTCTGCTGGTGGACAGCAATCTTTAAGTCACGAAACATTTTCTCAGTTGGGTTGAGGTCTGGGCTTTGACTAGGCCATTCCATCGCAGTAACACGTTTACCCTTAAACCACTCCAGTGTTGCTTTAGCAGTACGCCTAGTGTCATTGTCCTCCTGGAAGGTGAACCTCTGTCCCAGTCCCAAATCCCTGGAAGACTGAAACAGGTGTTCCTTAAAAATTTCCCTGTATTTGGTACCATCCATCATTCCTTCAGTTTGGAACAGTTTCCTAGTCCCTGCCCATGAAAAACCTCCTCACAGGATGATGCTGCCACCACCATGCTTCACTGTGGGGATGGTGTATTTAGGGTGACACTAGCTATAGTTTTCCTCGATGACCAGAAAGTTAAATTTCAGTCGCATCTGCCCAGATGTTTTAAGAGTCTCCCGCATGCCTTTTGGTGAACTCTAAACTTGCTTTATTTTTATTTTTTTCTGTAAGCAATGACTTTTTTTCTGGCCACTCTTCCATGAAGCCCAGCTGTGTGGAGTGTACCGCTTATAGGGGTCCTATGGTCAGATAAAGTAGTCTCTGCTGTGGAGACCTCCTTGTTGCCGCTCTGATTAATGCCCTCCTTGCCCGCTCTGTGAGTTTTGGTGGACGTTCCTCTCTCGGCAGGTTTGTTGTGATGCCATATTCTTTCCATTTTGAGATGATGGATTTTCAAAGTTTGGCATTTTTTTATAACCCAACCCTGATTTGTACTTCTCCACAATTTTGTCTCTGATCTGTTTGGAGAGCTTGTTGATTTTCATGGTGTGGCTTGATTAGTAATGTTGCAGACTTTGGGGCCTTTCAGAACAGGTGTGTGTCATGTGACACTTAGTTGCCTCTTAAACCACTCCAGTGTTGCTTTAGCAGTATGCTTAGGGTCACTGTCCTGCTGGAAGATGAACCTCCATCGCAGTCCCAAATTCCTGGAAGACTCAAATAGGTTTTCCTCAGGAATTTCCCTGTGTTTGGCATCATCCATCATTCCTTCATAATTTATTCATTCATTGTGCTTGGTGATGTAAGGCTTGCATGCAGCTGCTTAGCCATGGAAGCCCATGCCATGAAGCTTGCATAGGTTTTAAGCTGATATTGATGCCAGAGGTTTGAAACTCTGTGGTTGTTTAGTCAGCAGAACGTTGGTGACTTTTACACACTATGCAACTCAGCACTCGGCAACCCCGCTGTGTAAATTTACGTGGTCTGCCACTTCACGAGTTGCTGTGCTTCCCAAACCCTTTCACTTTGCAATAATACTGCTTACAGTTTATGGTGAAATATTTCATAAAGAAATTTCATGAACTGACTCATTGCAATATTACAGGACCACAGTGGAGTTCAGTGAGCTCTGTAAAAGGACCCATCCTTTCACAAATGTCTTTAAAAATGGCTAGCTGCTTGATTTTACACACTTGTGGCAATGGGACTGAATGAAACACCTGAACTCAATGATTTAGAAGTGTGGCCCAATACTTTTGTCCACAAAGCGTCTATCTGGCCACTATAGCAGTGCATCTTTTCTCAGTTCCATAAGCTTAGCAGATAGAATTTGTTTCTTTCTTGCCTCTTTTGTTCACTGACCTTGATCCTAAAATGTTTGCAGTAGATATAGTCTGTTGGCAGCATTTTTAAGTGAGACTTATTGAATTAAAAGCACAGCTACTCACAACAGAAAATAAGCATTTGTCTGCAGTAGCTGGTATTGACCAAACCCCCACCAGCTGGGAAGGCAATTCTAGAGCCAAGTTTTTCCACATTTTCTCATTAAAAGACAGAATCTGTATAAGTTTAAAGATGGTAAAAATTTTGCTCATCATGACCAGTTTAATTTATTGAGCTTTGAAAGCCAGGAAATCAACTTTTGCCATTTTCCACATATCCAGCAATGACATGTTTCCCAGTGAACCACAGTAAATTTTTGCTTGTAGAATGGCAAAGTTGACAGAATGGAGACAGAGTATTGTTCACTAGCAACCACACAGTCAAGGCCGGCTATTGAAAGGAGTTTGAAGAAGAACAGGCAACAAAACTGTTAGTTATTTTATGACAAGATCAAGGTTTAGTCAGTCAGTCTGTCACTACAATGAATAGCTTTCTGAGATGTACTGTGCTTTAAGGCAAAAATGTAAAAATTATACAAACGTGGTTCAATAGCAGGCTGGCCAGATGGATGACGGTGGTGAATATCACTGTATTATATCATATTCACCATTTCTTCCTTCTCCTAATGTGTTAACCAGCAACCCTCTCATAGCTCCTCCTAAGGATGACTTGTATTTCCTCAGGCATGAACTGTACATTAGAGAAGGTCCTGGCAGATGCCAAATCGTTAGTGGAGAGGCTTCGCAACCATGACAACGCTGCCGAGATGTTAATCGAACAGACAACCTCTCTCAACAAGCGGGTAGAGGCCATGAAACAGGTAGGATGTCACACAGTGCAAACTAAGTCCTAAAATGTTGGGATTTGAAGTTTCACTTGTAAAGCCACCACCACTTCCAAAAGGAATTCTGACTCCCCTAAAGATGTGCCGTAAGATTTCAGACTGAAGGTTTTGTTCTTTTCGTCCGCAGTACCAGGAGGAGATAGACGCTCTGAATCAGGTTGCACGGCATCGGCCTCGTTCCAGTCTTGTCCTGGGAATCCAACAGGAAAACCGTCAAATTAGAGAGCTCCAGCAGGAAAACAAAGGTAGGCAGATAATTAAGAAGATATACTTTATTAATCCCTTGATGGGGAAATTACCAGATTTCAACAGACTATATGTTGTAGGTATATACACACACTTGATATAGATGTATACACACAAACAGAGGTGAGCGAGAGCAGGGCAGCAGGGGGCTTCCGGCTGTCGGGGGATGGGGTGGCTCCAGCTTCCACAGGAGAGTATCGAGCCAGCGTCATATCAACAGCCTTCTGGTTCCAAGCCACCGAGCCACTGCCGCCTCCACTTAATCATGTTTTAATGTTTGTCTGATTCGCTTAATATAAAGCTGACAGATGTTCCTCCCCCGTGTTTTCTAGTAAACAAATCAAACCTGTGTTCATACTTTCCACAGAGCTACGAACGTCATTGGAGGAACACCAGTCTGCATTAGAGCTCATCATGACCAAATACAGGGAGCAGGTGTTTAGGCTTCTCATGGCCAGTAAGAGGGACGACCCTGCCATCGTCACCCAGCTGAAAGAACAGCACACGACGGTTAGCGAGGCCCTCTGGTTCCTTTAAATATCTGCCATAAGCACTTTTAACCTTTTACTTCACGTTTTTCAACTTTTTTTAAAATATCATTGTAGGAAATGCAAGCGCACATAGACAAGATCAACGAGATGGCCTCCGTGATGAGGAAGGCAATAGAGGTGGACGAGGAGCGGATATGTGAAGACGAGGAGAGGATTAAACAGTTAGAGGTAAAAGCAAACATCTCACCCAGGAGCAAAATCTCCACAGAAGTGACAAATCAATACAAAAATCAAACATGAAAACGTGCAGAAATCTAAATCACACATGAAATACATTTTCAATGCATTGATTTGTTCAGTTGAAGCCGTAGTTTTGAGTGATTTGCTCAATAATTGCACTTTTCGTGGAAGATTTCTCCTCGCACTATTAGCAGTCTTTGATCCTTCACTGATCTCACACCAACATTTTGTAATGCTATTAATGTGTCTTCAAATATGTCTGCCTATTCATGTAACATTACAGAAGACCGCAAGTGTCAAGGAAATATTAGTAAAGAATTTAATTACTTAAATTATACATTAAAACAGGCATCAGTACAAGTGTGCAATTAAATGGACTAAGCTTAAATGATACTTTTTTGAGATTTTAATAAGAAGAAAAAATGAATTTGCACATGACATGATGAGTAATGCAGTTAGGTCCATAATTTTTGGGACAGTGACTTTTTTTGTGTGTAATTTTTCCTCTGTACACCACCATAGTGGATTTTAAATCAAACCATCAAAATGTGAGAGTGGAGCATTTTAGCTTTAATTCAAGGGGTTTGACAAAAGAATTGCATTCACTGTTTAGGAATTACAGACATTTTTTTTATGCATAGCCCCCATTTTCAGAGGCTCAAAAATAATGGGACAAACTAGCATAATTTTGAATGTGCGGGTTTATTTTAATATTTAGTGTAGTGGTTTACACATTCACCTTATAAGTGAAAGGTCCCTTAGTTCGATTCTGGGGGGGACACAGGCCCCTCTCACCATGGAGGGCTGCGTCAGGAAGGGCATCTGGTGTGAAACCTCTGCCAAATTACTAATGCAGATTAATCCACTGTGGCAACACCTTGAGGAGAATAGAAGGGAGAAGCTGAAGGTATAGTTTAATATTTGGATGAAAATCCTTTACAGTCAATGACTGCCTGAAGTCAAGATCCCATGGATATCACCAAATGCTGTGTTTCCTCCCTTGAGATGCTCTGCCAGACCGTTGCTGTGTGTTTGTCAGTTTCTCTGCCTTCAGTTTTGTCTTCAGTGATCGAAAAGCTTCCTGTATTGGGTTAAGATCAGGCGCCTGACCTGGCCACTGAAGAATGTCCCATTTCTTTGCTGTGAGAAACTTTTGAGTTTCTTCTGCAGTGTGCCATGGGTCATTATCCTTTTGAACTGTAAAGCACCGTCCAGTCAGTTTTGCAGCATTTGGCTGAATCTGAGTAGAACACTGGCTGCTTCAGAATCAATCCTGCTACTTCTTTCAGGAGTCACATGATCAATAAACACTCGGTTCCACTGTCAGCCATACATGCCCGTGCCATAACACCGTCTCCACCATGTTTGACAGGTCATGTATATGCTTCAGATCATAAGCTGTTCCTTTCCTTCTCCACACTTTTCTGTGCCCATTATTCCGGCACAAGTTCACCTTGGTTTCAACAAAGAAATGTTTGTGCAGGCTCTTTTAGATGTTTTCTGGCAAACTCTAATCTGGCCTTTCTGTTCTTGAGTGAAACTAGTGGTTTGCACCTTTTTTAAGTCCTCTGTATTGACATTCATAAAGATGTGTTGCCAAAGGGTTTTTCTTAACCAAATAAAGAATTCTATGATCATACACTTTGGTTGTCTTCCACAGTTTTCCAGGCCTTTTAGTGTTGCTGAGCTGGCCAATGAATTCCTTCTTTTTAAGACTGTTCCATATTGTTGATTTGGCCGCTCCTGAGCATCTCTTTGGACCTCACACTGAGAGTTTCAGTGAACAGCTACCAAATGCAAGTTCAGCACTTAGAGTCAACTCCAGAGCTTTTATCTGCTGACCTCACTTGGCCATTAAACTGCTTGTCAGCCAGTTGTCCCTTTATTTTTGAGCTTCTAGAAAGGGGGACTGTGTATAAAAATGGCTATAATTGCTAAACAGTTAATGCAGTACTATTATCAAACACTTTGGAATGAAGCTGAAAGTCTACACGTCTACCACAGCTTGGTGTTTGAGTTCAGATCCACTGCGGTTGTTTACAGAGGCTAAATTCCAAATAGAAACAAATAAGTCATTGTCCCAAATCTTATGGACCAAACTCTATATAAAAAAAATGTACCTTCGGCTGCTCCCTTGTATTCTCCGCAAGGGGTTGCCACAGCGGATTTATCTGCATTGGTAATTTAACAGAGGTTTTACACTGGATGCCCTTCCTGACGCAACCCTCCATGGTGAGCGGGGCCTGTGTTCCAGCCTGGAATCAAACCAGAGACTACTATGCCACAGGGACACTACCTAACTCTATATCAATAAATTGATCAAATTAAACACAAAGCACCAAAATAATCAATAAGGACATCATATCAAAACAAGTGAATTAATCATTAAATTCTGAATTTTTAAATTTATTTAGAAAGGGTTTTGAGTTTAAAAATAAACTGAATTTACATGTTGTTGAGATTTTAAAACAGGTTTAAATGAGGCATTTGAAAGGCAAATTTGCCTTCACGTTTACATTTCCTCATAGCTATCAAGTCATTTAGCCATTCAGCCTCTATTTTCATGACGCTAAATAGATTTATTTGTAAGGTTTTTGGCAACAAAGGTAGAGATGATCTCAGAGAAGTTGTTCGCCTGTACAGCCACATGTTCGCCTGTACAGCCACATGTTCACCAGCAGATGTCACTGGTGAGCTTTTCAACCAAAAACAAAAAAAAAAAAAAATTTAGGCCCAGTGGGTTAGCAGTTACCCTGACCTTTGTGTGACACTTATGGTCCTCCGTATAACAAGAAAATCAGATTTTCATTCTATGCCTCAAACTGTAAATGATAATTTAATAATATATTGCTGTATTTGTGTAGCAAAAAGCAACTGTGTGATCTGTCATTTGCAAACACCTCTTTTTCTATTTAAAATGACTGCAGGTTTGCAGTAGCTACAGAAACTGAAGGACCCATTACAGAGCAAGTCTTTAAAAAGCCTAACATGAAATACAGACCTAAATTCAGTTAAAAAAACAATCATCAGAAAGTCACTTTATTGTCAGATCTGTTCCAGACTCATGGAGTGTTTGCAAGTATGGCTGCATTTTCTGTATGTGTGTTTCAGCTGGAGAACAATGGACTCCGAGAGCTGCTGGGAATCAGTCGCGAAGCTTTCCTGGTTCTGAAGCGAGACGACCCATCAGAGAGCACGTCGCTGTCGCCGCTGCTCACCAGTGCGGACGTGAGCTTACGAAAGAGTTAGAGCCCGGGATGACGCCCCAAACCCCCTAAACCCACTATAGTGTACAGCATGCACAGCCTGTGGCCACTTCAGAACTAGAGTCTCCTGGTGGTTTTAGAGCATCACGCTCCAGACCTGCATCCCCATCTGGGTGATTCGGACAACAAGCAGCGTGCCCCCCCTCCTCTTTTTTCCTTTGTTGGTACTTCTGTAAGATTTTTTAATTTTGGCAGCATGCATGAGCCCGTTGTGCCTGCAAGGTTTGAAGGCTTGAATGAATAAACCGAGGGCTTGATTTCAAATAAATCTGTAAAGAGGAAAATGTCTCTGGAGAGTTTGTGCAGAATTAAACGAAACAGGTCCCCGTGTTTCTGGTTCTGTTTTAGCGGTCTGTGCTGATACGCAACTTACCACTTTCACTCCTCATGTTATTGTAATAGACAGGGAATAGAAACCATATCCAACACAGGATCCACTCCTTAATGTGGTGAAAGAGTTCATTTTTATGAACTGCAGTGTAGATATACTCCACTTCAAGTGCTGGAAATGTTACACAAAGGTCTGCATCATTGTTACACTATAACACAGTTATATTATTATTTCTTGTGTAATTGTGTAAAAACTAACTCACACAGTAACACAGTCAGTTAAACTTCAGAGATGTCAGTCTGTCCAGTCAGGAAACTACTGTGAGTCCATTTCACCTGCAAATGAAAGTGACAACAGGAGCAGCAGAGAGGCAAAGGGAATTAACCCGCACTGGTAATTTGGCAGAGGTTTTACGCTGGATCCCCTTCCTGATGCAACCCTCCGTGGTGAGAGGGGCTTGTGTCCCCACCTGGATTCAAACCAGGGACCTTTCGCTTATGAGGCGACTGTAAACCACTACACTACAGGGACACATTCCACTGACATTTGCCAGAAACCGCCAAAACTGGCAGGTCCACTACTGGCGTCACAGATGAGAGCAGGTTCACACCGACCACATGCGAAAGACATGAAAGAGTCTGGAGATGCTGTGGCAAGCATCAAGGTGCCTGCGACATCATCTGTGAATAAATAGAGCGACTGATTCTGAAGTGTCGGAAACATGCACGGGCAGTCCGCTGGAAAGCTCTGGCAGTGCTCTTCCTGCTCCTCGCACAAAGGAGCAGATGCTGGTCCTGCTGCTGGGTTGATGCCCTTCTACGATCCCGTCTCCTCGTATCCCCTCCACGGTCTTGAGACGGCGCTGGGAGACACAGCAAACCTTCTTACATACGAACGTGCCATCCTGGAGGAGCCGGACTGGAGTACCTGGGTAACCTGAATAGGCTGCAGGAATTGCATCATGCTGCTGTGTCCTCCCATAGCGTAGCGGTTCATACATTCGCCTGGCAAGGAAGGTTTGATTACAGGTGGGCACACAAGCCCCTCTTACTGTGGAAGATGGGGTCAGGAAGGGCATCCAGTGTAAAACCTCTACCAAATTACCAATGCGGATTAATCCGCTGTGGCAATCCCTTGGGGAAAAATAGGAAGGCGCAGCCAAAAGTTCATTTTGTTTTATTGTGCTACTGGTGCAGGGGTCTTAAACCTGGAGTTCCAGAGTCACATATGGCATTTTTAGCCATCTCGAGTGGCTGTTAGGCTTTATGTCTTATTCTGTATGAAAGTAGGCTGTTTTCAGTTAGATTCATTTGCATAACCACAGGGTTGAGGTCTGGGCTTTGACTAGGCCATTCCATCACATTAATACCTTTCCTCTAGTGGATATTGAGTACAGGCTGTAGACTTTTTTTGTTGTCAGTTTTCATTGTTTTCCTCAGTATTAATGAAAAGAAAACTGCAAATAGCAATATATGTTAAACACCAAGTTATGTTGTCTCTCCAGTGCTCCTGTTGTCTCTTTCTTTTGCACCAATGCAGGCGGGACGGATTCAGAACGGTTCATGCCTCCCGACTGGACAGATCCCTTAATTTTAATTGACGTTCGCATTGCACTGTAAAGCTATAGTGTCACCTTAAATTTTTTTTAGCAGTGTATAAAATTGCCTCATTTTGCACACATAGCTGAAAAAACAGTTGCCAGGAAATAGGAGAAATAAATAAAAAAAGTAAAAGTACCTCACATTTGGACTTTAGTTACATTTCCCCATTTTGCTGCAAACGTTAAACCACAGCGTCGTGTTAAAAAAGCTCCCAACCCGCTACTTTTCTTTCATATGAGTGCTTCACTTGAACGTAACAGATCATAGAGAGCTGCTTATTTTTTTTTACTGCTTTGTTGACATATTAAAAAAGTGTTTGTTACTTTCTTGTTGGGATATGTTAGGATATGAAAGTGCTCCAGCTCAGCAGCTTTACTTCAGCTTTACTGGCCAGGTATGTCAGCAGATACAGGGAATTTGATTCTGGTTACACTTGCTCGCAGTACTACCATAAAACTAGACTTAAAACTAGAACAAGGGTGATGTAATATAAAGTGATCATAATAGTAAATAAAGTGATTCCTGTACATTTTAATGGCATGATAAGACATAATAATACTTTATAAATCAGGGGAAATTACAAACCAACACACGTCTTTTTTAGTTGTTATGAACACACACTTTAATGTGCACATGCAGTGTTTTTTGAAAGAGGTGCAGAACAAGGTGCTTTGCTCAAGGCCACCTCGGTGGTCCTCAGGAGGGGGGGTGAGCCGCCACCTTCTCTGGTCTTCAGTCCACCACTATATGCATGTGTTCAGGACGGGGTCTTGAGCCAGCGGCCTCAGCAGCCATCTGGTTCCCAACCATATCTGCCAATGTACTGAGCCACTGCTGCCCTCCGAAAAAAACACAGTGTACTTTTATAAAGTGTAAACAGAACAAAGTGCATAAAGTAATGATAATAGTCCAGTGGAATCAGTTTAAGTAGTGCAAAAAAGTGCAATGAAAAGTGTACATACTGGGTGGATGGAGGATGGGTAAATATGTACAGGGCTTGCAGAAGTCTTCACCCCCGTGGCATTTTTCCTATGTTTTATCTATTAATTCAATTCAATTCAATTTTATTTATATAGCGCCAATTCACAACAAAAGTCGCCTCGAGGCGCTTCACACTGTACGGTAAAGATAAAACAGTGTTAAAAGGAAAACCCCAACAATCCGATGATCCCCTATGAGCGAGCACTTGGCAACGGTGGGAAGGAAAAACTCCCTTTTAACAGGAAGAAACCTCCGGCAGAACCAGGCTCAGGGAGGGGCAGCCATCTGCCTCGACAGGTTGGGGGTGAGGGAACAGAGAAGACAGAAAGGAGAGCAGAGAGAGGCACACGCTATGGGAGAGAGAAAACAACATTTAATGGCATGCAGCAGTAACAAATAAGTGC
>VUQH01005295.1:10463-24861 GCA_015106775.1 Etroplus canarensis | reverse complement strand
CAGGGATGTTGTGTTGGGCCAGAGGTGGGCCCTGGCCGGCCGGTGGTTGTCGTGTATGAATGTCAGGGAGTCAAACCAGCTGCAAAAGCTAATGCACTGATTGTAAAGCGCCGAGATCACACTGACTAAAAGGCTGCATTTAAAATTATTCTTCTGGCAAAGTCTCAAGTGTGTCACTGCGCTCAGGTTTCATCCTCATGACTTGCCAGCCTGCAGCTCTCATGTCAAGACCGGCTCATCTTTTGTGTTTGCTTGAAGCTTCTTTAAAGATATTAAAAACCACTCAAAGGGTCATGTTGCTAAAGAAAGCCAACCTTGCTGCCCCTTCTCTTTTATAAATATCAGATTAACTAGAAATAATAGTCATCATAGGGGCTTCCTGTGATTAAGAATAGACTGCTATGGCACTGGAGTTAGAGGTGTCCTCGTATGACAGATGTTAAGGCAGAAAGTAGCCAATAAACTGTCTTAGTTCAACTAAGGAAGCCAGACAGCTTGAAGGAGAGTCAGAGTTTAGCCTGGATGACCTGAATGACTGCTCGCTGTTCTGGTTAATGCTTTGAACTGGGGAACAGTTTCATCAAAGTTCAGCTAGACTGTCACTATTGCCTGGATGATGTGAAGCACCTTCAGCTGCTCCTTTGTATTTCACTGAGGGGTTACCAAAGAGGATGAGTCTGCATCAGTAATTTAATTCAGTTTTATGCCAGACGCAACCCTCCCACAGCAGTAGGGGCTCAACCCAGGGAACTTTTGTATACAGCATCTCCAAAATGTGAAGAATAGCCCAATTAAAAATAATCCACCAATTGGATAATTGGAATATATGGGGTAAAATCCACAATAAGCTCCATAAATGTTGTTTGAATGTGAAGTTTGTTGACAAAGAAAACAGCAGCAGGACTAAATTGAAGTCTGAAGATGCGTCATTGAACTGAAAGTCTCCTAACTTCAGAGGTGGAAGCTTGTCAGTGCAGTACAGTGGTACACAGATTAAATGGACTAAAGTATTGGCTTTTATGACTACCCATTTTAAATCCATAGGTATTAATAGGGAGTTGGTCCCCCATTGCAGCTACAACAGCTTCCACTCCTCTGGGGCTACTTTCTATAAGATTTTGAAGTGCGTCTGCGGGAATTTTCGCCCATTCGTCCAAAAGAGCATTTGTGAGGTCAGACGAAAGGGCCTGGCTTGCAATCTCCATTCTAGTTCATCCCAAAGATGTTCAAGGGGTTGAGGTCAGGGCTTTCTGCAGGCCGGTCAAATTCTAGCACACCAAACTCATCCAGCCATGCCTTTACGGATCTTGCATTGTGCACTGTGGCACAGTCATGCTGGAGCAGAAGAGGGCCTTCCCCAAATTGTTTTCACAAAGTTAAAATCATAGAATTTTCTAAAATGTCTTGGTAAGCTGAAGCATTAAGAGTTCCCTTCAGTGTCAGTATTGGTGATATTAATGCACTCTGAGTTTCAGTGATTCCTAAACGCTTCCACTTTGCATTAATACCACTTGCACTTGATGGTGGAATAGCAAGGAGGGGAGAAATTTCGCGAACCGACTCGTTGCAACAGTGGCATCCTGTTACAGTTCCACACTCAAATTCATCGAGCTCTTCAGAACGACCCATTCTTTCACAAATGTTTTTAAAGGCAGATGGCACGGCTAGGTGCTTGATGTTATACACCTGTGGCATTGGGACTGAATGAAACACCTCAATTCAGTGATTAAGAGGTGTGGACCAATTCTTTTATCAATATAGTGTATTTCAGGATGAAATCAGAATGTCTCCAAAACTTTATAAAGCGTGTATTCATCTACATTTTTGATGTATAAATGTGTCAGTTTCAATTTCGTGTATTCAGTTTCTTATTTCAAGTCATCTTGCAGGGATGTGAAATCAGTATGTGAGCATCTCACTCTTGTCTTTCTGGTTACATGGCAAATCTGGTTTTAGCAGAAATGTACTGCAGATTGCCAGTTCGTGTTTTTTTTTAATTTACACACTAAAATAGCAACCAGAAATGTATTATTTAGTATTAAATACAGCTGTACTTATATATGTTAGATTCTCAGTTATGTATTTAAGAATCCTTAAAAGTTTTTGCAGCACTGGTTGTGATGAATCATTTTATTATCTCCCTGGGGTTTGCGGCTTGTTCAGGCAACACACAGACCAAATACTTGTGTTTGTGATTATAATGCCCCAGAGTTTCCCAAAGTGATTGGCCAAACCGCTGGGTGTTGCCTAAAAAAACGTAAACAGCTTTTATAACACCACATTCTTAAAGTTTCATAATCATTTATTTGAACAAATTGCACGCTGATATGATAGGACCTACGGTCCTCTCTGTGATTCTGCTGAATATACCTAAAAAAAAAAAAAAAAAAACCTGACTATTATGGGTCCCAAGGGTGACGTCGGTAAACAGGTAGCGGCTGCTAGGTCCCTCTTTGCGGCTATTGTGTTTCACGGGGGGCCTATGTACGTATGTTGAGTTTTTGTAGCAGTCTAGTGGTTTTGTACAGACTGAACAAAGAGATAAAATGAGTTTTTTGAGCTTTAGAGCATGCTTGGAAGGATTATAGCTGAGAAGACATTGCTTACCCCTCAGTTCCAGTCTAATACTAAGCCCAGGCTGCTTTCTGCAGTTACTTATTTTGCTGTGGTCACGCATTAAAGAAACCCACGCTGAATGATAGCACAAGGACCCTGGAGTTGGCCGTATTCAACACGCTGTTTTTTCTGCCTCCTTTGAGCTCATGCTCCCTGCTCTGCTAACCAAGGAGACCCACAACACACTTGACTGTTGACCACAATATGAGCAGCCTAAGGAACTGTGCCAACTCTCATTTTCACTCAGTATAAATAGTCCGTGTGTAGCATCATGACCTGAGTTGCTAGCATTAGGTGCATGTGTGATTCACTGGTTCAGTGTGTTGCAGTTAAAGTGTGTTTCTTCTCTCTCTGCAGTGGAACAAGAACAGATCCAGAAGAGGACCTTCACCAACTGGGTCAATGCTCAGCTGGCAAAGGTGAGGCCTAAAGAAGGGGACGGTATTCATGAGGGAGGAACACATTTGTTCTCAGTGTGCTCAATAAAAGCACTGAGAAAGTACTGATACACGACCTACAGTGTGTTGAAGAATTTGCCTACTTTATTATACAAACATACAGTGTTTCTCCAGAGCTTTAAAGACAGTGAGTCTACTGGTTACTCACACAATTAGCTTTGTCACAGTACTCAGGGAAACTCAGAGAACATGAAACTAAATGATCTTAACATAACCTTGTACTCTTATGGGTCCTTGATCTCAGCAGACTAATATCCTGCATTTGTTAATTTTAATAGTATACAGCTCGTTTACTCATGCGCACTTCCGTGATTAGGTCCTTAGGAGGTCTTAAAATTGGATAAATACAGCCTCAGATGGACATCACATGGCGTATTACACATTTCATTCATGTGCAACCCTAATTCCAATAAAGTGGGACGCTGTGTGAAATATAAATATAAACACAATGCAGGGATTTGCAAATCTCTTATGCCAATAATTTATTTAAAAAATAACATAGAAAACATATCAAATGTTGAAAGTGAGACATTTTACTATGTCATGAAAAATACTAGCTCGTGTTGAATTTAATGGCAGCAGCACATCTTGAAAAAGATGGGACAAGGACAACAGAAGGCTGGAAAAGTAAGTGGCGCTAAAAAGAAACAGCTGGAGGAACATGTTGCAACTAATGAAGGTATTTGGCAACAAACCAGTGATGGGACTGGGTATAAAAAGAGCACCTTGGAGAGGTAGAGTCTCTCAGAAGTAAAGATGAGCAGAGGTTCAGCAATCTGCCAGAAACTGTGTCTACAAATTGAGAAGCAATTTCAGAATAATGTTCCTCAACATAAAATAGCAAAGACTTTGAATATTCAATCATCTACAGTACACGATATCATCAAAATATTCAGAGACATCTCTGTGACCAAGGGAAAAGGCTAAAACCCAATATTGGATGCTGGTGATCTTCAGGCCCTCAGGCAGCACTGCATTGCAATCCAGAAATCCAAAGAAGGCAGCGAGCAACAGAGCAACCATTACCATTACTGAACACACAGAGACACGAGACTAAACGTAGCAAAAGTTTGAGAACCCAGGAGGATGAGACGGAGGAAACAGAGGGAACAAATGATAAGGTACCAAGACACAAACAGGGGTAGTAGCTGGAATACTAAACAATGAATGACAATCAAAAATCAACAAAGAAACTGAGAACAAAGAAACTTTGAAACTATCTATTAAAAAAATTGCAAGATTTTGGAATGATGCCATTCAGACAGACTAGACCAAAGTTTAGATGTTCTATGGTAATTCACATTACCATGTTTGAATACCAAACACACCATATCAGCACAAACAACTCATACCAACTGTCAAGCACGGCGGTGGAGGGGTCACGACTTGGGCTTGTCTTGCAGCCACCACACCTGAACACCTTGCAGTCACTAGGTCGACCATGAACTCCTCTACGCACCGAAGTGTTGTTGAGTCAAATGTGAGGTCATCTGTCTGACAGCGAAAGCTTGGCCCAAACCGGGTCATTCAGCAGGACAATGATCAGCAAATCTAGAACAGAACGGCTGGAAAAGAAAAGAATCAAGATGTTGCAGTGGCTCGGTCAAATCCTGGACTTCAACCTGATTAAGAAGCTGTATTGTGATGTTTAGAGAGATGTGTGTAAACGAATGCCCCCAACCCTCAGTGAACTGAAGCAACACTGTAAAGAGTTATTCAAGATCAAGTTGCCTTTTTGAAATCAAACCGTAATACTGACACCTTGTACTAATGGAAAAAAAAATCATAAAACAGCCAGCTTATATAGATCTTCTGAAACTCTTCAATGAGCCGAGATGTTGCAGGAGCTCTATTAAATCTTATAAAACGCACTTTAAATTATTGTCACTGGTCTTTCCCCTGTCGAAAGCCCCAAACCAACGAGTCCCCCCGGCGTGACTCAGCAGCGGACTGCCAGCTCTCTTTCTGCCCCATGTTGAAGGTCAGCCCTGAGTGTCACAGTAGAGGACAGAGGGGAGGTGGCTGTCGGGGTGAACCGTGTGCATAAATATAGCATTAAAGGAGCAAAGTTCACAGCACACAGACAGACAGCAACAGACGGCCTTCTCTTCGCTGCCCACCAACCACACCCGCTTAATCCACCCACCAGACGACCAGCCGACCGCAAGCGTGGTGGGAACTTTGCCAGTTAACTGAGCGGTGGAAATAATTGTTAATCCTTTAGTGGCCGGTCACATTAGAGCTCACATTACAGCTGGAACTGTGGCATGGTTGCCATGGTCCGTTTATATTCTTTTTCTGCTGTCCAGTTCCTCATTTTTGATGGCATTGTCAGTGGTCCTGGCAGTTAATGCCCACACTAGATCCTTCCTATCAGCATTATGCATATATTTTAATGCATTTTAAGGCCATGGTTACTACTGATCAGCTAGTCATTTTAGTCCTGTGTACGACTGTTTGCGAGCCTTCTTAATTCTCATTAGTTTGGACATGTTCAGAGGAGGGCTAGTGGATGTATTGGGCAAAGGATGTAGAAGATGGAGCTGCCAGGCAGGAGGACAAGAGGAAGGCCACAGATGTAGTGAAGGAGGACATGCAGAGGGTTGGAGTGACAGAAGAGGACGCAGGGATAGGGTGGGATGGAGGCAGGTGATCTGCTGTGGTGACCCCTAATGGGAGCAGCCAAAAGGAGAAGAAGAAGAAGAAGAAGAATTAGTGTGTACAGTGCAGCCAGGCAATGACAAGAAAGCTCATCACTTTCTTTATGTACTTCACTCATTATTGTAAACTGTGAATTGTGATGGATGAGCTACTACGTCACTGATGTTCTGGGGTTTTTTTTTATGCTGTAGGAAATAATGCAGCCCTGAGAGTGTCTTGTTCCCACCGAGCTTGACATACAGTATTGCCAGTTTGCTGCTCGCCTCATTAAGCCTTTTAAGTGTATCTCTAAAATTTAAACATTAACTATGGCCTCTCAAGCAGAAATTGTAAAAAACAATCCTCTTCATTATCTAGAGAAGAGAATTTCCCATCCTCAAAATGTCAGTTTCTCAGGAACTAACAAACAGTTTTCTTTGTAGCTTTAATCTTTAACTAATTTATTTGGATTTGATGTTGCAAGGACTGTGTCATGCTGCATCTAAAGCTAAACGAATTATACCTTCAGCTGCTCAATCATATTTTCCCCAAGTGGTCACCACAGCTGATTCATCTTCATCCGCAATTTGGCAAATGATTTGGCAGAGCATCTCAAGGGAGAAAATACAGCATTTGGTGATATCTATGGGTTCTAGACTTCAGGCAGTCAGTGACTGCAAAGGATTTTCATACAAGTGTTAAAAACAACCCTTATACTGTATTTAAAATTATGTTAGCTTGTCCCATTACTTTTGAGCCTCTGAAAATGGGGGACTATGTATGAAAATGAATGCAATTCCTGAACAGAGAATGCATTTATTGTGTCAGACCCCTTGAATTAAAGCTGAAAGGTGACATTTAATTAACACCCTGATGTTTATCTGTGGCAGTGTGTAGAAGCAAAATTACCAAAATTTATGTCATTGTACAACCCGAATTCCAGAAAAGTTGGGGCGTTCTTTAAATTTGAACAAAATGAAAACTTAAAGGCTTTCAAATCACGAGCCAATATTTTATTCACAACAGAACATAAATAATGTAATAAGTGTTCAAACTGAGAAATATGACAATTTCACAAAATGAGTTCATTTCAAGTTTGATGCTTGCTACGGGTCTCAAAATAGTTGGGACAGGGGCATGTTTAGAATGGTGTAGCATCTCCTCTTCTTATCAAAACAATTTGAAGATGTCTGGGCATTGAGGTTATGAGTTTCTGGAGTTTTGGTGTTGGAATTTGGTCCCATTCTTGCCTGATATAGGTTTCCAGCTGCTGAAGAGTTCGTGATCGTCTTTGACGTATTTTTCGTTTAATGTTGCGCCAAATGTTCTCTATAGGTGAAAGATCTGGACTGCAGGCAGTCATTTCAGCACCCGGACTCTTCTCTAATGAAGCCATGCTGTTGTAATAGCTGCAATATGTGCTTTTGCATTGTCCTGCTGAAATACGCAAGGCCTTTCCTGAAATAGATGTCGTCTAGGGGGAGCATATGTTGCTCTAAAACCTTTCCATACCTTTCAGCATTCATAGTTCCTTCCAAAACATGCAAGCTGTCCATTCCGTATGCACGTATGCACCCCCATACCATCAGAGATGCTGGCTCTTGAACTGAATGCTGATAACACGCTGGAAGGTCTCCCTCCTCTTTAGCCTGGAAGATGCTGCGTCCGTGATGACCATCAAGAATGTCAAATTTGTACTCATCTGACCATAGAACACTTTCCCACTTTGAAACAGTCCATTTCAAATGAGTCTTTGCCCACACCCCACTTCTGGACCACGTTCAAATATGGCTTCCTTTTTGCATGATACAGCTTTAGTTGGCATCTGCCGATGGCACAGCAGATTGTGTTAACCAACAGTGGTTTCTGGATGTATTCCTGGGCCCATTTAGTAATGTCAGTGACATAATCATGCCAATGAGTGATGCATTGTCATCTGAGGGCCTGAAGACCATGAGCATCCAATAAAGGTCTTCGGCCTTGTCCCTTAAACACAGAGACTTCTCCAGTTTCTCTGAACCTTTTGATGATGTTATGCACTGTAGATGATGAGAGTTGCAAAGCCTTTGCAATTTGACATCGAAGAATATTGTTTCTGAAGTAGTCCACAATCTTTTCACACACTCTTTCACAGATCGGAAAGCCTCTGCCCATCTTTACTTCTGAGAGACTCTGCCTCTCTAAGACATCCGTTTTATAGCTAATCATGTTACAGACCTGATATCATTTAACTTAATTACTTGCTAGATGTTCTCCCAGCTTAATCTTTTTGAACTTTCTTGCTTTTTCAGCCATTTGTTGCCCCCCCCATGCCAACTTTTTTGGGACCTGTAGCAGGCATCAAATTTGAAATGAGCTCATTTAGTGGATAAAGGTGTACAATTTGTGAATAAAATATTGGCTCATGTGATTTGAAAGTCTTTTAGTTTTCATTTTGTTCAAATTTAAAGAACATCCCAAGTTTTCTGGAATTTGGGTTGTACAAAAACGTAATTACCTAACTGTACTCGGTCAAAGAGAATCTCGTTGCCAATAAAATTAATAAAAATATGTGTGTGTTGCAACAGAGGAAACCACCAGGCATGGTTGTAGATCTGTTCAGTGACTTTCGTGATGGCTCCAAACTGTTGGACCTGCTGGAGGTGATGAGCGGCCAGCGCATCGTGAGTCCTACCTTACCTTAACGCTTAAGCATACTTTCAGACAGCAAAAGCTGGGGTGATCCAAGCGCCTGACTGGTTGGCCTTGTTTTTCAGAGTCGGGAGAGAGGCCGGGGAATGTTTCAGCACAGGAGCAACATCGAGAAAGCTCTCTCCTTTCTTAAGACGAAATCGGTAAATGACACATTACGTGTGTTTGGAAAACGTTGCTGTTGGTAGAAAAGATTAAAGAATTGAGAGAAAATGTATGCAAATTCTGGCTTTTTATATCAAAAATACATGTGGTTTATGATGCTTCTCATTCAGATTTTTAAAGAAGTAATTAGATTGTTTTCCTTTAATCGTGCCTTAATATCTTTACAGAAATCTAAAGTGTTTTCCTCCTCCCCCAGATAAAGCTAGTTAACATTAACATTCCTGATATTATCGATGGCAAACCGTCCATCATCCTGGGCCTTATATGGACTATCATTCTTCAGTATCACGTAAGTTTACCTTTTAGATTGCTTTCCTCCTCTACTCCTTGCTGTCCTCTTTGTTTTGTGTTGCTTACCAAAATGTTTTTGACGGTTCTATTTTAGACTTTTTGACGAAGATTGTTGCCAATTTTCTGTCTGAAATTCTTGTCTCTTTTTCTCCTGTTTTGAATTCATATTTCCTAACTTAAATGCCAAATATACATGTCTAAAGTATAAAACAGAGACTGGTGTTTGTTTGTCTTAGATTGAAGAGCTGGCGAGCTGCCTCTCATTCGACTCCCGTCAGTCCTCTATGGAGTCTTTGGCCAGTCTCGACACGCGCTCCACCCTCTCGAGCCACTCAGCCAGCAGCAGCCCCGTTCCTCCCAGAGGCTCACCACTACATCACCGTTTTAGGGTTTCTGCCAAGAAGGCCCTGTTGCTCTGGGTCCGGGAGCAGTGCCACAAGTAAGCACTTGGTCAGCTGAATGGTATTAACTGGCAAGAAGGCATCTTAATGTGTGTTTAGAGCGACATATCAGCCGGATCTACTGCCAAATCACTGAGAAACATCCCATAGTTGCTGCTCTGTTGTGGGCCAAGTATATGATGTGTGAGTGATATATTGTCACGTAGGAACCTCTTAGTCATTTTCAGGTCTGGGCTGAAGACCAAACCCAGATTGGGATTTTACAGTGTGAGCTTTGGAATGTGTAGTGCTTCCTTGTTACATATCCATTTTCTATTTTTATTTATGAATGCTTGAAACATTACCAAATTCCATTGCTGGCTATCTATCCCCATGATAATTTTATATATTAAAAATAAATTTAAAAAACCTGAACATACTCATACACTGACAGTTTTCCATCAGATTACTGTAAGTGTAATAATAGCAGCAGTCATGTAAACCCTGAGAACTGTAATATTTAGACAAAAGTATTTGGCCACCTACACATTACACCCACAGGAGCTTTTATGACATCCCATTGTAAATCCATAGGTATTACTATGGAGTTACTCCACCCTTTGCAGCTATAACAGCTTCCACGCTTCTGGGAAGGCTTTCTACAAGATTTTGGAGTGTGTCTGTGGGAATTTTCACCCATTCATCCAGTAGAGCGTTTGTAAAGTCAGACGCATTTTGGACAAAAGGGCCTAGCTCACAATCTCCATTCTCATTCATGCCCAAGCTGTTGAATGGGGTTGAGGTCAGGGCTCTATACGGGCCAGTCAAGATCTTCCACACCAAACTCATACAACCATGCCTTTATGGACCTTGCTTTTTTGCACTGGGGCACAGTCATGCTAGGAACACAAAGGGGCTCATGATTTTTTTAAAAAAAAGAGGAAAAAGAAACAAAAAACATAGGATTATCCTTTCTCCACTAAACTTTGAAGTTGGCACATTGTTGTCAGGTGAGTAAGACTCTCTTGGCATCCACCGAAGCCACACTGGTCCATTCAGACTAGTAGATAGAGAAGCATAATTTATCCCTCCACAGAACATGTTTCCACTGCGCCAGAGTCCAGTTGCACTTGATTTTTGCCACGTCATGAGGCAATTGGCCTTGTGCTTGACGATGTAAGCCAGCTGCTGAGCTGTGGAAACCCATGCCATGAAGCTCCTGGTGCACAGTTTTTGCAGTGATTTTAATGCCAGGGCAGGTTTGGAATGCTGCAGTTACTGAGTTACTAGACTGTTGCACTACAGTATATACGCATCGGCACTCAGCGACCCTAATTTTGCAACTCTACATTGTGTGCCACTTTGTGGCTGAGTTGCTGTGGTTTCTGAACGCTCCCATTTTACCTTAATGCTTACAGTTGATGGTGGACCATCTAGGAGGGAAGAAATTTAGCAAAACGACTTGTTGCAACGGTGGCATCCTGTTACAGTACCACTCTCAAATTCACTGAGCTCATGACCCATTCTTTCACAAATGTTTGCAAAGGCAGACTGCATGGCTGGGTGCTTGATTTTACGGACCTGTGACAATGAGACTGACTGAAACGCCTGAATTCAATGTTTGAAAGTTGTGACCCAATACTTTTGCCCAAATAGTGCATTTAAAAGACCTAACAGAAATTTTCTGTTTTGTTTTTCCAAATAAAACTGAACATTGATTTCACACATTCTTATTGGAAATAGTTCTTAAATTCATACTTAACTAAAATATTGTAGTAAACACTTTCCTTATTTTAAAGAACTGGATTTATTCTGTGTCTTCATGGCCTCATTATTTTACTCTCTCTTATCTGCGTCAGAGTTGAACTTTTCTAACCAAACCGGTGTGGCAGTCCACAGTGCATGGCATCAGAGCATTATGAAATGCATTTATTGTCTTAGTAATGAAATAAATATTTTTTTCTCTTCAGAGCTGGCTGCTCAATAAATGTAAAGGACTTCAAGACTAGTTGGAGGAGTGGAGTGGTCTTCCTGGCCATCCTGTATGCTCTGCGGCCTGATCTGGTGGATCTATCTAAAGCCAGAACCAGAAGCAACAAGCAGAACCTGGAGGAAGCCTTCCACATTGCAGAGAAAGAGCTGAGGATCCCCAGACTGCTGGAGCCTGATGGTGAGGGACTGAACTTAATTAGTTCAAAATGTACTATATGAAAACAGCAAATATGAAAGGGTTAATCGACTGCTACTTTTCTGCCACAAGCCACATTTGCTTTACACTTTATTCCATGCCTTTAAGCTCTGTCTAACTGCCCCACACACACACACACACACACACACACACACACCCTGATGGATGCATCCAGGCCATTTGGCGGCTGGATTGGAGGAGCTAGGGATTAAACTGCCGACCTTTCGATTGGTGGTTTTATGCAAAGTAAATATTTTTACATTTACACATGTGCGAACTTTAGCAAACTGGGTTGCTTAAGGAGGAAACTAATTCGACATCTTAGTTGCACATACGGTCATGAAAAAAGAAAGTACACCCCGCTTCACTTCTAAGGTTTTATGTATCAGGACATAATAAAGGAAATGCCTAAAACTTGGCCAGTGTGTCTTAAACCCAACCCTGTGTGACCTTGACCTCTGACCCCACAATCTCATTAATGTTATCAGATGTTCTACCCATCATATTTGTGAACCACACAAAGTTTGGTAACAATCCAGCAACCAAGTCAGCTCCTGTAGTGGTAACAAGATCTGTAACAGGCAGACAGCCCACAAACATAAAAATCATTTGGCCCTTAGCAGGTGTTATAAATTTGGTAAATACAACCTGAACAACAACCCATGACATTTCACACCGTGTTATTATTTATTTTAAAAAACGGAAGCAGTGTGTGAAAATTTATGTAGACCCTGCTAACAAGCAGCAGCAAGATGCTGTTAATCAAATGCACCTGAGTAATTGAACATCAGCATAAGTCCACAAGTGGAAAACAGTGGCCAGCGATCCCAGGTGCGGGTGTTCCAGCAAACCAAGAGCTTCATCTTGGACTCTGCAGGCCTCAGTTAGCGTGTTAAATGTTAAAAGTTCATGACAGTATGATTAGAAAAATGCTGAACAAGTACAGCCTGTTTGGAAGAGTTGCCATGAGAAAGCCTCTTCTCTCTAAAAAGAACATAGCAGCACCGCTTAGGTTTCCAAAGTTGCATCTGCACAAGCAATCTCATTTGGATAGATTAGACCAAAATGGAGATGTTTGGCCATAATGCTCACCACCGGTGTCATACCAACTGTCAAACGCAGGGGTGGAGTAATGATGATTTAAGCTTTTTTGCTGCCACAGCACTTGGGCATCGTGCAGTCGTTTAGTCGATCATGAACTCTCTTGCACATTAAAGCATTCTAGAGTGAAACGTGAGGCCGTCTGTCTGACAGCTAAATCAGACAATGATCCCGAGCACAGCAGCAAATCTACAACAGAATGGCAGAAACAGATATGAATCAAGATGTTGCAATGGCCCAGTCAAAGTCCAGACCTCAGCCCGACTGAAATGCTGTGTTGTGACCTTAAGAGAGTCACGACAAACCTGCAAACCTCAATGAACTGAAGCGAGCTGTAAAGAACCGTGGACCAAAACTCGTCCACAATGATGTGAGCGACTGATGAAGTGAGAGAGAAAAACTTAACTTCAAGTTATTGCAGATAAAGGTGGTTAACCTAATGAATCATGGGGTGTATTTAATTTTTCACACACACTGCTTCTGCATTTTGGCTTTTACTACAATAATAATGACATAGTGTATCCATCACGTGCTGGCGTTCATCTGAGACTGAACTTACATAATTTTAGAACCTGCTGAGGACCAAATGATTCTTCAGATGGTTAAAGGCTTAGAAGTAAAAGGGGGTGTACTTTCTTTTTCACATGACTGTGTGTTGCTCTGGGCTTTCAGCTAGAAGCAAATGCCTTATTTTAAAACATATTAAAGCTGCTAAAGAAACCAAAACCTATAATGGCGTTTTAATAATGAATAAGGGCATTTTATCAAACTTTCAATATTTTATGTTTCTCTTTAATAATAACTGCTTATCTGAGTTTGTCAAAGGAAATAAATTAAGCACTCCCAAGTTCAGGAAAGATGAAGGGATGGGCGAATGCTCGATGTTGATGTTATCATCAGAGTTTGGCCATGTGTTGTACCTTATCATATGATTAATGTGTCTGTTTTACACATTAAGTTCTCTTTTATTCTCTTGGTCACAAAGTGGCTTATCTCGATATGCCTGTCGTCTGATTTTTTTAAACATTTCCCCCTCGCATAACTATCTAGCAGAAATTAACGTGGTGCCATTTGAATCTCTGTGACTGCGTGCAGACTGCAGCCATACCCAGCGTGCCCGAGGGCAAGTGGGATGACGATCTGGCGGTCTGCTGACTCACTTGCTGCTTGTTTGCTCCGGCCTAACATAAAACCCTCATTTGTTTCATCCGCTCGGCCCGTTGGTTTATTAGCAGACTTCGGCGTTTCAGAGGAGTTACACCTCCATTCCTCAGATTCCTGCATTAAACTCCACCTGCTTGGGGAGCTCGCTCAGATGTTAGTCTAAAATGTTTGAAAGCAGTGTTGCACTGCGGCGTTGATCATGGAGGACTCTGATGTCGATGCAGATGTGGACGTTCGGGACCCCGATGAGAAGTCCATCATGACTTATGTGGCTCAGTTCCTGCAGTACTCCAGAGATGTGCCGGTGCAAGAAGAAGAAGAAGAAATGCAGGTCTGTATAAGTTTATTATGGTGGTAGCCTAGTTTTGTATTGTGCATCAACAACTGTGATGCAGGTGAGCTCTGTCTAATCCAGTCCTGCACAGGCAATATAAGGATTTGGTACTAAGCAGGACCAGACTTTGCATTCTAATGTAGGCGATTACTGATGTTACTGCACCCGAATGATCTAAAAACAAACATATGCTGCCCATTTCCCATTTTAACTTGCATATTTAGTCGCGTTTGACCTTGAAATCTAAATCAGTGCTTTGTGGGTTCTTTTAGATGTTCCACTAATTATTTTGAGCTGTTGCCATGGTCTTTTTTTTTTTTTTTTTTTTTTTTTTTTATTTTTTAAAAATATTTTAAAAAAAAAAATATAT